>JAABOM020060942.1:0-11436 GCA_011800125.2 Solanum clarkiae
TAGCACTTATAGTTTAGTCAACAGGTCATTCAATTGGCTGTGGTGTAATGACCCTACAGAACGATTATTTTACGCTAAAAGCATGGTCAGCTTGAGTTTTGAGATTTTCGATGTTAGTTTAAACCATTTAGCATTCTAGTCTTTGAAAATTGGCCCAAATTTGACTTCATTCAACTTTTTTTGAAATCATGCACAAATAAAATTCTGACATCGTGATTAGCTCAAGAATATCGAGTTTAATCTAAAATGACCTTTTCATCCATTTCTCGAGATGTCTAGACCTGTTCTGATCCCTTTGGTGGCTTTGGCTGAATATAGTACTTGGAAGTGAGACCTACTTTTTATCGAGGTGACCTCATATGAAAAATTTAACTGCACCATTAAGCACAAAATGTCAAATTTGATGGGGTAGAATAGACTATTTTTCATGTATAGGGTTCCAAACAAATACCGAGTACTCTATCGGGAACTTAAGAAATGCCAAAGCCTAATCTTTTAGTTTTTGTAGGTGTAGGGTAAAATTACTCTTCACATTCGCAAGCCCTAGGCTGCATTCACGCAGGGGGGAGGGTTGTTTGGTCCTTGTGCTTCGCTATCGAGGGGCCCCTGGCCATAATCAGGGTGAGCTATCAATATTGTGCCTCACATTCGTAGGCCCTTGGCTGCAGTCATGAAGGACTTTTACTGGTCGTCCGTGATTGCGGGTCACTATGGCGGCATTCGCATAGGCCTTTTTGGTCTGGTATCCTAATTTAAGATCAAACCTAACTAGTTCCTTCAAAAACTTTTGAAATATGATTTTGTGCTCGTTTTAGTTCTGATTTGGGTGATTCATAGTTTAAATCTGCGGGAGAATACATTGGTGTGAATGGGAAGTTTTGGGGAGACCCAGTTAGAGGTAAATTTTGTGTTTTAACTATTGTCCTTGTTGAGAATTCTTAGTTTAAATGGAAGTTTGTTGCATGATCTAATTCTTATCTATTTTAAGTCCTAAATAGTTGTCTCGACCCAAAAAGGGGGTGTAATGGCACTTGCCAAACTCATCAAGGCAAGTCAACCTAAACCTGTTCAGTTCAATACACAATACTACGAGCAGAAGAAATAAAGTATAATAAGCTAAGATAAGCACAGTAATCAAGTATACAAACCATTGCAAGATTGGTATCACATGTACAAGCCACTAGACAATAATACTCGAAAGAAAGTACAAGTTTCAATGTCTAGTTCTCAAATAGAGCATAACATAAATATAGAATACTTGAGGGTTAGCTAAAGGCACAAGTCGCTACATCTCAAGAATCCAGAAGCTCGGTCCGACAATGAAAAATGAAATCAGGAGGAGCCAGACTCACAATCTATAAAAGTGTAGCAAGGGGGTGAGTTCTAAACTACACGGTACTCGGCAAATGAAAACTAAACCTGAAATAAAGCAATGAAGAACACAAGTACTCCTATCCACCCAACCACATACTGCCGAGCCACATTGTTGTACTCAAAAAAGTCCCAGCACAATAAGAATATACATAGGTACACAAATTGTAGAATACTATCTCAGAATAATCAGTTGATCCCAGAGTCAAATAGTATAGTAGTTCTTCAATAACAAAAACAGTTTCGGTCTCATAACATAGTATTCACATAGTCCCGTCTCCATTATGTACAAGACTCAAGTTACCAAATCACAATCTTTCAATACAACAATCTTAACAACATACAAGTTTCAAAGCCTTCACAACCTCGCACGTAATACATAAAACAATATCAAAGAAAGAATGATATGAGATGGAGTGAATGCAATAAAATGTAAACAATGGTATGCAATGCCAAGTACTCATTATGCATGTCTGTCCTACTATACACATCCGCTGATAAACTCAGGCCAAAACTCATGGGGCCACACATTATCCACCGAAACCATTTTCTTTTGGCATTTACTTTCATATCTAGTCAAAATCATTTCCCTTCGATCTTTTTTTCTTTCTTTTTCTAGCCGGAACTATTTTCCTTTGGCTTTTCATTTCTTTTCTTTCTTTCTCTAGCCATAAGTATTTTCCTTCGGCTTTTTATTTTTTTCTTTATTTTTTTCTAGCCGAAACTATTTCTATTCGATTTCTCATCATTAATAGAACATCAAGCAATACGTGTCATGATAACATAATAATCACTTTCATAAGTATAAGAATATGTAAGATGTCAACATGAATCATTTATTCATAATTTATCAATCATTTCGTTATCTTTCAATATTTGAGTCATCAACAACACATTACGTAATCACAATATAACATAGTTGAACTCTTTCAGTTACCCTTAGTCATCATGCCTTAGGACAAGTCATCGTTTGAATTCTTATTTCACAAGTAATTAGTCTACAATTTTCAACAATATCTCAACATGAGCATTTAGCTCAACATTTCACGTAAATAGACTCCATAGACAATTCCATGTAATATAATTCAAAGTTCAACAATCAGAACGTTGTGAACACTTTCACATTATTAATAATGGCAGCACGATCTCATTTCGCAATATCATCTCACAAGTCTAAATCAACAACAATAGACATCATCTCATAATTCAAGTCATACATGACATTATTTTCACCTTTTCATTACCCAAATCATATCCACTAGAATAGTTCACTAACCACCAAGCTTCACATTGAAAGAAAATACTAAGTTCAATCAACTCAACGAAGGCTAGGGTCTACTTACTTCAGTCAATAGCCAAATCAATCAAAAATATTAGATAACATTTACAAGTTCACAATTATTCACAATCCCACAATTATTTCACTAGTCAAGGATTCACAACATTTACAATTATTCGCTCCGAATTCCCATGATCAAAGCCTATAATAGTACAATTCTATCCCACTTTATGCCACGTATCACCCAAACCCACATACATAGGATAATACAAGGTTCAATTATACTTAACAAAAGGTTAGAAGGCCACTTGCCTAAATCGAAGTCCCAATCAACTCAAATCCAAGATTTTTTCTCTTCTGCGATACGCCAAATCACCACACTCTAGAAAGTCAAACCGCACACGAACTAGCCAACTAAATGAATGAATCCACATAATTGACTCCAAAACACAAACAACTATCAAGAATGAGATATACGCGTCAAAAGGAGTCACTTGATACCCATATTGATAGGAATTAGGTCCAGGAGTAAAATGATTAAAAAAAGGTTATTTTTCAAAAATCTCAAATCTAGAAATCGAGCTCAAAATCAGGTTCTACACAAAAACTGGAGATTGTTGGTGAAAATATTATAAAATCTTAGTAAAAATTGAGGAAGAAAACATCATTTAAAGTTTTAATCTTGTTCTTGAAAACCCATAAAAATTGGAGGGTTGAAACCAAATACTTTAAGTCAGGATCATAATTTAAATATTGAAAATCAAAGATTTAGTGTTAAGGAAGCTTACCCAAATGAAAATCCATGAAAAACCTTGCTCAAAATTGCACCTCTAAACTTTTAAAATTCAAAATTGGAAGAAAATGGTGGAGTAGTCAAACATGGGGAAGAAAAGGGGTTTCTTTAGCAATAAAAATAAAAGAAAAAGGTTGTTGATCCGCGTTGACCGTGCGTTAACCCACGTTGTCCGCGATCAACTTGCACCAACACCCTTCAAAACATGCCTTTTGACCCTTTTCACTCATCTGGAACCCTATAAATATAAACCAAATATGTAACCTTATCGGAGATGACGTTCCGAACTCAATAGAACTATCAAAATTTGTATTAGAGCTTCCAAACTCTGAATATCGACCAAAGTCAAGCTATAATATGAATTCAACTAAAAATGCTACTTTGGGTCGCAAATCTCTGTTTTAACTCCAAATTTAGATCTGTTAGTTCTCCTAGATCAAATTCTACATTTCAGAGCTAATGGGATTAGTAAAATTGCATTCCAACATCTAGATCTCAAGATGACCTTAATACTCAAAATTTCAAATTTTAACGCTTTTAAAATTCTTCCTTTAGCAAAATTTTAACTTTTTACAAGGTTTTCGAAATTTGACTTTTAGACACAACCATAAATGATTCAAGACAACTTTCGAGAAAGCAAATAATAATTTTATCTAAAATACCAAAAATGACCTTTAGGGTCATTACATTATTTACCACTAAAAATCATGTTCGTTCTTGAACATAAGCAAACGGAGGAGCCTCACTAGAAGTAACTAAGAGTCTAAAATACAATTCTCAAAGTCATTAATTACTTCCAAGTAACCTCATTTTGAAGAGCTATACCATCAAAAATAAGACTTAGAAACCAACATGAAATTTTGTCCTCCAAGAGTAATTACCAAGCTAAAGACTAGGCAATGAACCAAATTTGAACCAATACCCTCATACCAGAGTTTACACATCAGGATGAACTTCTACCCTCGACACTATAAGGCAATGCAGATTCATTTCCAATGAAGGCCAAGAGTGAATCTGAACCAATCATAGTCAATTGCAATATACAAACCATCACAAACCTCATCCAAGTTCCATTCTCTTAAACATAATCCTCCTCAAACTTAAGTTGCGCAAATTTCAATATATAGACAATGTATATTCTTAAGAGAGAATCCAATTAAACATGGCCCAAAGGAATGTAACGACCAGGAAAAGAAAAGACAATTAGTGAATGATACTCCCAAACTTATAAAATCTCAATTAACGTTACTCGAATATTGGAATAGTAGCTGAATCGAGTATGGTGCCTTTTTCATGAGCTGTAATTATTCAATTAGAAATCAACCTAAACCACGTGTAACCCTTCAGTTTTGTTCCTTCAATATTATTGTGTGCTAACTATTACGATTTTAATTTTTTTTCTTTCTTATTTTTTGTTGCTCTTGCTTATTGCACAATCGCCTAATTAGTAGCTATTGTTATTTGGGTTTCATTCTCTTATTGTTAATTTGTTTATTTTCTTTATTTCCTATTTTTATTTTGATGTAGAATATAAGATTAATTGAGTGCATTCGTTTACTCTTCCCATGACAGATTTAGATTTTATTCTAGTAGTCATCTATATTTTTGTTTATTCATCATTGTTGTGTAAATGATTCCTGAATTTTAGATTTTATGATTTTTATTGATTAAATAAATAAGCAATCAATAAAAATCATTTACAGAAGAGTGATGAATAAATAAAAATAGAGATGACTACCCGAATAAAATCTAAATCTATCATTGGAAGAGTAAACAAATGCACTCGATTAATCTAAAATTCTACATCAAAGTAAAAATAGGACAATTAAAAAAAATAAACAAATTAACAATAAGAGAACGAAACTCAAATAACAGTAGCTACTAATTAGGTGATTGTGCAGCAAGCAAGAGGAACAGAAAATTAGAAAGAAAGAAAAAGTTGAAAGTGTAAAAGTTAGCTCACAATAATATCGAAGGAATGAAACCACCGGAGAAGAAATCTTCGAGCATTTATGTGGCCTCTTCATTGAACTGCTCCAGAGTTGCTGGATTTGGAGCTTGTTGGTGACCTGTTTCGGTAGGGTCATTTGACTGCTGCATTGACTGGAAAAGTGATGGCTATGGTGTGAGGTTGGCTGATTTTGGGGCTATTTTGGAGGCTATTTTGGGTGTTTCTGGGTTGCTGTTTTTGGGTTGAAAATGGTGTTGCTTGGATGGTTATTCTTTGGTGGTGGAGGGTGTTGAATGGTAGCAGTCATAGTGATGGTTCTTTTCTTTTGGGAAAGAGAAAGATGAGATATTAGGGTTAGGATTTTACAACAATGTAAAGAATTATATATAGACACCTAAAATTTAATGAACTAAAAATAAGGGCCCAAAATTTTGAGCCAAGTAAATACTAACGCATAATTTTTATCTGCACAAAAAATAAATTATTAGATTGTGTTAAAAAAATACTAAAATAAATAAGAATAAATATAACCAATGATATACATAAAAATGTAATTTAACACAAATAATTATTTAATAACACAAAAAAAAAAATTCTAAACTATTAGGCCAAAATTGGGTTTTAGCTATAACAATCAAAGTTTTAGGTTGTATATTTCTGTATACCTTCTATTGTAACTACCTTAATGTTTACTATGTTTAGCATTACATATCAGTACATAATAAGGGACTTTTGCTGAGGGGCATTACGTTTTGTTCTGCAGATTCAGATAGAGGCTCAGATCAACCTTTACAATAGAATTATTTATTAGTTGGTGAACTACACTCTTTCTGGAGTTGTTCATTTTTTTTGTAAGGTACCATATGTCAGTCACGTCCCTCTAATTTTGGGCATGACATAAATTGAAACAAAAGAAGTATATATTTTATCCACAATTCAAAATTGTGATGTACAATAAAAAAGCAACTAAAAAATACTGTGCAGATTTGCACTCAACTCAAGCGCAAATTTATAACGCGTGTAGTTATGCCTATGATGAAATCAAATTTTATTTTTGGGATATTTTTAAAATATTTCTTGTTATATTCAAGTCCTATGTAAGTTTAAATTTTCATTAATAATGGTTAATTTTTTGATAATCTTAGATGACATTTATAGAGTCTATACTACCTTTTACTTCGAGTTTGATTATGGATCATTATTTTAAAAAGTTAAGATTTCTTAAGGGTAATATTCTTTTTATTTTTAAATTTGAAAATTTATTTTATTATGCTTCAAATACAATCTAATTAGCTATGATTATTGCCTGAGATGTTTATTGGTTTGTTATTATCATACGCGCCCTGTACTCCTTCCTATCTAAGGTCATGTCCTCGGTGAGATCAAGTGTCACTATATCTTGTCTGATCACCTTCCCCAATACTTCTTCGGTCTACCTCTACTCTTCCGTGTAGCCCTTAAATCCAACCTCGCACCTCCTATCAGAAACATCAGTACTTCTTCTCTGCACATGTTTAAACCATCTCAGAGTCGCTTCTCTTATTTTGTCAGCCACAGGGGTCACCTCTAACGTCTCCCTAATAGTCTCATTTCTAATCTTTTCACTCCTAGTATGTCTACACATCCATCTCAATATCATCATTTTCGTGACCTGTATCTTCTGAACATATGAGTTTTTGATTGGCCAACACTTCACCCCATACAACAAAAATGGTCTAACCATCATTCTATAAAACTTATCTTTAAGTTTAGGTGGTATCTTCCTATCACACAATACTCCAAAAGCAAGCCTCCATTTCGTCCATGCTGCCCCAATACGATGAGTGACATCATCGTTGAATCGCCACTACTCTGTATGATGGACCCAAGATATTTAAAGTTTTCTCTCTTGAGAATAGATTGAGCGACAAGCCTCACATTATTGTCTACTTCATCCCTCTCAATACTGAATTCGCACTCCAAGTACTATATTTTGGTCTTCCTCAGTTTAAATCATTTGGATTCTAAAGCACGTCTCCAAACCTCCAATCTATCATTAACCATAGCCCGAGTCTCATCAATCAGAACTATATCATCCGTAAATAGAATACAACATGGAACCTCCTCTTGAATAGACTGTGTCAGCTCATCCATTACTAAGGAAAAAAGAAAAGAGCTCAATACAGATTCTTGATGAAGTCCCATCTTAATAGGAAAATACTCTGAGTCTCATCGCGCCGTTCTTACCCAAGTTTTGGCTTGGTCATACTTGTACTTTATCACTCTTATATATGTCTACAAACACCTTTCACCTATAGACACTTCTATAGGACATCCCTTGAGACTTTGTCATAAGCCTTTTCGAGATCGATGTACACCATATGAAGGTCCTTCTTTATTTTCTGATATTTCTCCACCAATCTCCTAACAAGGTGAATTGTTTCAACAGTCAACCGCCCCGACATGAATACAAACTAATTATCTGAAATAAACACTCCTTTTTCACCCTCATTTCCACTACTTTCTCCTAGATCCTCATATATAGTGTGGCTTAAAAATTTGATACTCTTGTAATTGTTACAGTTTTGAATATCACCCATATTTTTGTCCAATGGAACCATTGTACTCCTCCTCCACTGATCGTGCGTCTTGGAAGTATTCGTGATAATGTTGAACAATCTAGTTAACCATTCTATAACATCCTTGACAATGCTCTTCCAAAAATCTATCGGAATCTCATCGGGGTCTGAGCACCCTCTCTCTCTTCATCCTACTAATAGCACATCTGTCCTCCTTAACTCTAAAATGCCTACAATAACAAAAATCTCGATGACTATCAGAGTGAGCCAACTCACCTAACTCAATATCTCTATCCCCTTTTTCATTTAAGAGTTTATAAAAGTAAGTTTGCCACCTTAGCTTAATGGATGTCTCATCCACCAACACCTCACCCTCCTCATCCGTGATGCACTTCACTTGGTCCAAATCACGAGCTTTTCGTTTTCTCTCTTTTGTGAGCCTATACAATCTCTTGTCCCTACCTTTGTCACATAGCTCCTTATATAAGCGCTCAAACGCTGTTGTTTTCGCACTTGTCACTGTCGTCTTTGCTTCTGTCTTTGTCATCTTATATATATCCTTAAGCCTTCACTTCTCATCCTCATCCCCACACTCCAACCACTTTGTGTAAGCAATCTTATTAGCTTTCATTTTGCCTTGAACTTCGTCAGTCCACCACCAATCACCCTGACGTCCATCAAAGGTCCCTCTTGAAACCCCTAATTCCTCGGTAGCTATTTTCTAATGCAACCGGTAGTAATATCCCACATATTGTTCACATCTTCGCTACTACTTC
Organism: Solanum clarkiae; assembly: GCA_011800125.2. Lineage (NCBI taxonomy): Eukaryota > Viridiplantae > Streptophyta > Magnoliopsida > Solanales > Solanaceae > Solanum > Solanum clarkiae. The sequence continues at coordinate 8,729 of JAABOM020060942.1, forward strand.
AAGCCTCTACACTACTCAACATTTCTTCCATCTCTCGAGAAAGGGCAGGACTCAGGCTTCCCCATCTAATCCTCAGTTAGGCATAAGTAACCTTCTTCTTCTTCTTTTCTCTCTTAATCTCTAAGTCCATCACTAGAAGCCTATATTAAGTAGAAATATTTTCACACGGACTAACCTTGGAATTCTTACAAAGGCTTTTATCATCCTTCAGAGAAGTAAGTAATTAATGAGTTTTAGCTACCGTACTATGGAAGGTAATCAAGTGATTTTCCCTCTTCGGGAAATATGAGTTAGCAATAACTAACTCAAAGGCTTTGGCAAAATCTAAGAGAGACGTCTCACCTCAATTTCTCTCCACAAAACCAAAGCCTTGATGAACATCTTTAAATCCGCTCAAGCTTGCGATATGCGTATTAAAATCTCCCCCAATAAAAATTTTTTCTGTATCAAGTATGCCTTTCACAACCTCATCCAAATCTTACTAGAAGCGCTTTTTTACTTCCTCGTCTAGGACCACTTGAGGCGTATAGGCACTAGCTATATTCACTACATGACTACCAACCATGAGTTTAATAGACATCATCCTGTCATTAAACCTCCTAACCTCTACCACATATTACTTAAGGTCCTCATCTACTAGGATACCTACTCTATTTCTATCCCTAGAACCACCTGAGTTCCATAACTTAAACTTGTCAACATCTCAAATTTTGGTACCTACCCATCTGGTCTCCTGATTGCACGGTATATTAATTTGTGTCCTCTTAAGACTCTTCACTAATTTTATGAATTTCTCTGTAAGTGAGCCTATATTCCATGACCCTACCCTTAACTTAGATAAATTTGTGCCCCTCTTACTACCCCCTATCCCTTACCTTCGACCCCAATTGACGACATGACTCTAATCCACCATCCGATCTCAATGCCACTAAACAAAAAACTAATAATTTGTTAAGATATAGAGATCAAGAAGATAAAATCTAGAGAAAATTATACAACCCAACAAATAGAATCGGGAAATATAAGGTATACTACTAATCAACAATGAGTTTCAAAAACAAGATGAATAAATAGTAATAAACAGTAAAAGCAACACAGAACAGTAAAAGGTAAATAATGTACAAGGTAAATGTGTAACAACAATAAAGAAACTATGCACAAATATGTAACAGGAAAAAATAGAAGGCAAGTATCAGGATAAAATTGATTAAACTAAGAAATAACAAAGGATTTGGAAGATATCACCTGGAAGTTTGGATAAAAATTTGGAGCTTTCCTGGAATTTGCAGACTTCGCCGAAAAACTGATTTCGCCAAAATATCTCGTCAGAATCAGACTGCTGAGAGATTAAATCTAGAGTACTGATGCTTTGAGGAGAAGGTCTTAAAGGTTTCCAAAATATTGAATTGGAAATCTAAAAAAGAATGGGGATTTAAGGAAAAGATCCGATCAGAATCTAATCTAAAAACTGATGGCAAGTCATCATTATTCTAGAGCCCTAGATCGGCGTCCCATAGAAAAGAGAAGGAGAGCCCTATATCGGCATCCGCAATCGACTCAATTTCACTGGCTAAAATACTTTGCCACCGAAGAATAGAGAATCTCGAAGTCCTAACCTAGTTGAAGACGTTTTGATGAAAAGAATAGAGTTCGTCGAGAAAATTGAATTCAGAGGACAAAACTGACGTTCATCAGAAAGAAATTGTCGGTGAGGTCGTCAAAAAAGGGGACCAAGAAGATAGGACCCAAATTATAATGTCACCGAAAAAGCGATCCTCGTTGAAAAAGAGATTAGCGTGTCAATGTCAGTATTTTTTGTCGACAAAGAAGCAAAAATATCATACATTGATATCACCAAGCAATCGATCTCGAGAAGGCGTATGACAAAGTCCCGAGGGAGGTACTATGGAGGTGTTTAAAAGTGAAAGGTGTACCTGTGGCATATGTCAAGGTGATAAAGGACATGTATGATAGAGCCAAAACTCGGGTTAGAATGGTGGGAGGAGACTCTGCGTATTTTCCTGTCGAGATAGGACTCCATCAGGGTTCTGCACTGAGCCCTTTTTTATTTGCCTTGGTGCTGGACGAGCTGACGAGACCTTTTCAGGAAGAGGTCCCGTGGTGTATTCTATTCGCAGATGATATAGTACTGATTGATGAGTCTCGGACTAAAGTGAATGAGAGGTTGGAGGCCTGGAGGCAAGCCTTGGAGCTCAAAGGCTTCAAATTGAGCAGGACCAAAACTGAATACTTGGAGTGCAAATTCAGCGTGGAGAGGGAGGAAGGGATCTCTGAAGTGCGGCTTGACACCCAAGTTATTCCCCAGAGGGATAAGTTTAAATACCTGGGGTCCATCATCCAGAGTAGTGGCGATATCGATGATGATGTCACGCATCGTATTGGAGCTGCTTGGACTAAATGGAGACTGGCATCAGGAGTTTTGTGTGATAAAAAAATATCCCCCAAACTTAAAGGCAAGTTCTACAAAGTGGTGGTTAGACCGGCGCTGCTATATGGGGCAGAGTGCTGGCCAATTAAAGTTATACATGTCTAGAAGATGCATGCTGCAGAAATCCGGATGTTGAGATGGATGTGCGGTCATTCCAAGTGTGACAAGGTTAGGAACGAGGTGATTCGAGAGAAGTTGGAGGTCGCACCGGTGGGTGAAAAGATGAGGGAAGCAAGACTGAGATGGTTCGGACATGTGC
>JAABOM020060943.1:0-11433 GCA_011800125.2 Solanum clarkiae
CATTGTTTACTTACTTTAAGGCATTCTAAAGGTAGAAACGTATAGTAAGCGCATAGTTACAGGTTGGTTCTCCCGGGACTTATCGGCAACGGGTGCCGGTCCGCCCTACGGGACTTTGGGGCGTGACACACACTTAGAGCTTTGTTTGTCCTTTGACAAATTTACACACATGCATGCGACCACTAGGTCATATTGCTAAGTGACAAATATACACATATGGACTTTTCTTAGCAATTCACGATCTTGTTACCTCACTCAAAGGACAACGCACCTCAAACTCGTGATCTATGATGCACTTGAACTCATGTAAACTTCTATTTTTAGTTATTATGCTCATCAATCCTTCAACAACCATGTGATCTCACAAGAAGAAATACCCATATACACACACATTAATAGAAAATAATAGGTAATGATAATGGTTATCACAACTCTCTCTCCGAATGATATATCATTTTCCTTTTAATTCCATAGGCTTACCATTAGTGTAGTTCCTCATTAGCATAGAAATCTAACTCAAAGGATCACATAGGACTTTTTATTTGGTCATAGTGTAGGCTAAAGGCTGGTAGGCAGTGCTTGTCATGGTATGAATAAGTGTCTCAACTCCCAAACGCTTTAGTCTAGTGTGCATTTTTTTTATTCTGGACCACGAGAGTTATTTCGTTCGATATCCATCTTTTTAATCGTCATAGATATCGGTATATACCCCAATTTCATTATTTCATTAGCAGTTGACAAGGTCAAAGTTATTCTATCTAATTTCTTCACACACCTTTGTCTTTGATTTTCTTACTATTTCAAAACCCCCTTTTCAACTTTCCAATTAAAATCATCCTCACATCCTTGTCCTGGTATATATCCACAAAAATAAAATAATTACACTCTATCTATTTACACACAATACAGACCAAAATTGCAATAGGTCTGCGATGTGTACTTGTCGGGGACCCTCACTATTCGGTTATCAATTTTTCCAAAAATTAATTTTCTTCCATACCAAGGCCTATCCTAGGGGTACCTTTTCAAGATTAATTTCTTTCATTTTTTTATGTTAAAACACTTCCATATTAGGATTAATCACGGTTCAAGAAAAAAAGAGATTCTTCTTATAATGTAGTTGTCCAAAGAACAAGGCTAATGCTCAAAAGGGCTAACTAGAGATAAATGTGCTAAGGTAGGTTATAATGAAGGTTTAACGTAAGGGTACCAAAGAAATTCTTACATCCTATGCTTCAAGTCCTACTTTTACCTAGTTCAGTCCACATACAAGGAAAGTTCTAGCAATTATCACAACATGGCCATACAATTAAGCTCACACTCTCATGACATACTTTTATTAAAGGATCAATAACAATATAACCATTACATACATTCTCATGAATTCAACATTAAGCATACATACATAGATACAAAATTGAAAATTGGGCCATTCACATTTTCTTAAAACTTTTATCCATTACTGCACCTATTATGCAACATTGTACCATTAACATCTATTGACATTATATAAACCTTATATTGACGAATAGCCTTAGGATGATCGTCAGTCATCTATCATAGGACCCCTTCACTCAACTATAACAAATAAAAATGGGATATATACATGCAAACATCCATCACAATATGCAAAACATCACATCATGAAAGACATTCAACATCACTATTAAAAATAAACTAAACCTCATACCATGCAATTAGTTACCACCAAATCGAATTAAAAAGGAATTAAATGTTGTCTTAGCTAATATCAAAAAAATAAAAGCATAGTCTGGAAAATATACAAGACTAGAATATAAAAAAGCAAAGTAGCATAATCATAACAAATATTTGCCATCCCACTCTTTAAATATAACACCATTTCCAATGCTCAAACATACCAAAACCTGTGATGATAGGTGTCTGGTGTTCACTCCTCCATGTTAGGGCCCGGGCAACTCTAGGGCTCTATGAATGTGTAGGGGTGACTCGTCGGTTATCTCATCATCACCATCCAAATCAAAAGCTTGATGTTACCCAAACTACACATGTTTTTGAAGGTTTTAATCTGTCATTATCAAAATATATAACCTAACTAAGGTTAAGATCAAACCCATAGGAAATATGGTGTGGACATGAAATAATTGCGAGCAAGTGGAATGAATTAACCTTCTTACATCCCGAAAGAAGGGGGTTTAATTGAATGAAATAAACCTAAACTAGAATCATGTGTTGTGAAACCAGTGAGAGAAGCAACTAGGGTACTGTGTTCCCCATGAATTCCTAACTTAGTATCACAAATAATCATAACCTTTTTTAGTGTGTAGCATGCAGAACTGTAAATTAAGTCTACCAAAACTTTTAACCCAGGCAAGAGGTAAATTTTACTATGTGATTTGATCCATCCCTGCAGTGTATCATTACTAATTCTTAATTATTGTTCCAGTACAACCTCTCTTTGATCCAATTTGGTTGACTTGACGAGAGAGATTACTTCAATCTTGTTAATTAATATCTTTTCCTATTCATTACTATCTTGATCCAGTCAGTAAGAATTAGGCGGGTTCTAACATCGGACAGCATTAAAAATCATTCATAATAAAGAAAGTTAATTAATACATGCATGCACACTTTTCGAGAATCATGATTTATCCTATTTTACCTTGTTACTTATTCATGGTACTCACAACCCTAGTTGTGGATTTAGTTACGCATAATCATTATAGATGAAAGAATTATGTTATATAGTATCATAATTGAACACTTACAATGATAAAATTAAGAATAAAAAATCTAAAATCCTCCACAAGAATCACAGTGTAAACATTTTCAATGTTAAAATCAGAAATTATGAAATCACAAAAGTGTTTCTCAGTTCTCTCATGCGTGTCTCGGTCAAATGGCCTAAAAACCCTACTTATAATAATTAAAATTGCAATCCAAAATGGAATAGGAAAACTAGATTTGACAGCTTCTACCGACTAAGTTACGGGTCGTATGAAGTTCCACGGCCCATACCCGGACTTCGTACTCTGCATTTTCCAAGAATAGGCTTCTAATCCATGATAGCTTCCTATGGGTCATTTTCATACTTACTGCCCATATAGTTTTTCTTCTGATAGTTCAAACGTTGATACTCCAGGAACGAACCAATCCACGACTTGTGAAAACTTCTATGGCTCGTCTGATAGTTTGTGGAGGCAACTTCTTAAACGAGGCTCTTAACCCATTGACAAAATTTCTAGTAGCTTATATAAACTGAAATGAAGAACATACGAAAAGATGAGAAATTGTGAAAGATAGAAAAGAGGAATGGGACCCTAGATTACCGGAGACTAGTCGAAAGTTGGCCAAACAATATGGAGGTGGCTGGATGGTGATCGGAGTCTTTGGGAAGAAGAAAGGATTTGGGTATTTTGGGAAATTTCAGCAAGGATAAGGGGTAATTTTTCTCCTCTTTTAAAATATTGACCGAGTCGGCTAAAACTTAGGTGCAACCCCTACGAATCCTCGACTGTAGGCTATAAGAGATTCTACAGCCTCTAGGTCATAATTTCATAGTATTCCTAAACGTAATTTGGGAAGGCCTCACAAATCCATCTACGAGTCAAATATGGACATACAGCTCGTAGATTAGATTGTAGAAGCCCCTAACACTTAACAGGTTTTTAAATCTTACCTGGGTTCATGAGCCCCATTCATGGCTCATAGTTTTATCAACGGACCATAGAGTTACCTTGTGGATTGGAGTGCACAAAACTCTACTTACTTGAAGTGTTTTATCAGTCAGTGTATGAGTAATGGTATGAACCATAACTCATAGAACTGACCGTAGAACCACTTTTCTTTTTTTCAACACTGGTTTGCTGACTTAGCCTTGTTCCTACATATCTTTCACAGAACAAACGACTACCCTACATGCCACTAGTCCTAAAGTGCAAAATTACAAGAAAAATAATAAAATTAAACTACCTACATGCCTAAAAAGCTAAAAATTAAAAGAAAAAACAAAAATGTTGCATAGGTATCATGGGTTGCCTCCAAGTAGCACTTGATTTATTGTCGCGACACAACTTGGACAACTTAGTTACTCAAACTTTACCAAGTGCCCAACATCCATCTTCAAGTCATCTGGCCTCTTTATAGACTGATAGATTTGAAAACGACTTCTTCATCATTCATTTAAAACTTGAGTATGCCAGATTCCATATCCACTAATGCTCGCCTAGTGGATTGGAAGGGCCTTTCTAAGATGATTGAGACTTTGAAGTCAACTTTACAATCCAAGATCACAATGTCTGCAGAGAATATGCATTTTTCCACTTTGATAAGGACTTCGTACAATATCCCCACAGGCTTCTTCACCTATCAGCCATCAAGAATCGTATGTTTATTGGAGTGAGAGCTACCAAGCTTTACTTTTTGAACACTACAAGAGGCATTAAATTGATGTTGGCACCTAAATTACATAATGAATTTGAACATTTGACATCCGGAATGGTGCAGGGTATGGTGAATGCTCCACGATCTTCTCTCTTCTTTACGAAGGACCTTATTGCTATTGAACTTAAATGAAAAAGCTCTTAAGAAAGCTCTTTGCCCACAGTCCTCCTTTTAATCACCAATTCCTTGATGAATTGTGCATACTCGGGAGAGGGATGTTGACGGAGAGTTGCTTCAGCATAGAGAAGAAGTGCTGAAATGTACCTTCCTTCTCTTTTTTAAGTCTCTGAGGGAAAGAAGAGGGACGTCTAGGTATAGGTTTCAACTTATGTGGCATAACTACTACATCACACACCCTATCTTTGGTGCTAGCACCTTTGTTCTCTGCATCCTTTCTCTCAACCATCTCCTCATGAAACTCATCATCATCAATTAGCATCGGTGGATCGATGGTCTGGTTGTCGCCATGTGTCATCACTGCCATACACTACTCATTCTTTTGATTCTGTACTGTGCTATTGGGCAATGTACCTTACTAACGTTGGTTCAGCTGAGATGACATCTGACCAAACTACTACTCCAGCTACTTCATAGAAATAGAATGAGACTCGATTTTTTTTATTAATGTTGGAGATGTCATATTTTATCCCCTTCAAGGTCTCATCCTAATGTCAGTATTCTTCAATAGTCAGTCAAATATCTCATCAATTTGAGAGCTACCAGCACCAGAGTCTCAATTGTGTGGTGGTACATATAGATCATTTCTGTAACCATCTATGTTTCCCCACACAATATCTCTATCCGAGCCACTATTCTTGTCATAGAAGCCACCTCGACTGTTGTCTCTGAAAGAGCTATCCCTGTTAAAGTTCCAACTTGGGTTCCCGATAGTCTTGATTGGACCATTAGGCATCGGTCTGAAAACTCCCTATTTGATCAAAGGCAAGAAAGTCTCCTCCTCATAATAAGGCTCCTCAAAAAGGGGTGCTTCTAGAGGCTTTTAATTTCCTACATTCACACACTCTTGGCTTTGCCTTTTCAACAACCCCACATTATTACTTATCTGAGAAAGATCTTGCATCATCTCCTCATTTATTTTTGCCTACTAAGAATTAGTGCTAACTTAGAAAGAGTTCTTAGTCACTGACTTTTCTCACATACCTCATTCATGGTTTGTTTGGACCACACTCTCCAACCACTCAAGTGTAATCAAGAATGGATAATCAAGAAATGAGCTTCCCATGATAGTGTCAGCAACAACTTGGTTATTTTTATCCAGGGCTAGATAGAAAATTTCCACCAAGGTGGCATCAATGATCTTGTGGTTCGAAACACTCCTCAGGTACTTTATGAACCTCTCCCATGTAGTGATGATCGAATCACCAAGCAATTGGTCGAATTTATTGATCTAAACTTTTAACATTAGCTTCTTCAACCTAGAAAAAAACCTCTCTAAAAAGGCCATCTCTATTTCCACCTCACTGGTGTTTGAAATCTATGGGAGCTCAGGTAACTATAGTTTCACTTCACCTGTTATAGACAATGGGAAGACATGGAGCCCAACAACATCCATGGACAAATTTTGAATCCCCATCATATTCTTGTAGATAAAGACAATGTTGTGTAGAAAATTATGTGGATCCTCTTATAGTAAGCCCACTAACAATCCTCTTTTTTGCAGTATTTTAAGCTACCCACTCGAAATAATGAATTTGGTGTCATCCAGTAATGGAGGTAACACAAATGTGGATCCTCTTATAGTAAGCCCACTAACAATCCTCTGTTTTGCAGTATTTTAAGCAACCCGCTCGAAACAATGAATTTGGTGTCATCCAGTAATGGAGGTAACATAATAGCTCCAGTGACATCCATCGCCATATGATCAAGCCTATGTTGACTTCATGTGTTAGCCGCATCTTGAAGATCCTTTGGTGGTGGATTGCTTCCTCAAGTGGCGGTGGGATAATATTATTGTTATTATCATTCTGATTCGGTGCCAGATTCACAACATCGTTTGCAACATTATTCGCATTGTTTTGGGTCATTCTTCTCTGTGTCTTCTGGATCTCAAGGTCAAATAGAGTAAAAGGTTTGCCTCAACTACAAGTTTTGTGCACACACTACACTTCTACGATGAAATAAAACAACAACAACATTAAACATAAAATGAGGAATAAAAGAATTCATTCCCAAATTACTCAAATTAAACTAGTCTAAAAGTTGTATTCACTAGCAATGATACCAAAGTATTGATTTCACCCAAATTACATCTCCTTTTTTAAGGTATAAGTGGTCATTGTCAATATATATAACCTAACAAAGGTTAGGCTCGAACCCACAGAGAATATACTCTATACTTGGAGTAATTATGAGCAAGTCGAATGAATTAAACTACCTATACCCCAAGAGAGGGGGGTTTGTAATCGCAAGAAATAAACCTGAACTTGAAACAAATAAGGTGAATCTAGTGAGAGTAGTAACTAGGGTATCGTGTTCCCTATGAATTCCTAACTTAGTATCACTATATAATCATAAAATTTTCTAGTGTGTAGCAAGTACAACGATAACTTAACTTTACCAAACACTTTGCTCCAGGCAACAGAAAAATTTCACTATATGGTTTGATCCATCCCCGCATTGTGACATTACTAACCCATACCATTTATTCCTGTACAACCTACCCTTGATTCAGTTTGGTTGATTAGACGAGATGGATTAAATCAAATACTATTAGTTAATATATTTTCCTATTGATTACTATCTTGATCCAGTCAGTAAGAATTAGGTGGGTTCTAACATTGGCTATCATTAAAAAACATCCATAACAAAGAGAATTAATTAATACATGGATTTACACATTCCACGATTCAAGGATTATCCGATTATACCTTGTTAGTTCTTCATGGTTTCCACAACCCTTGTTGTGAATTTAGCTATGCATAATCATTATAGATGAAAGAATAATATTATAGAATAGCATAATTGAACACTTACAATTATGAAATTAAGAACAAGAAATCACAATGTAAATGTTTTCAATGTAAAAATCACAACTTTTGAAGTCCAAAAAGTGTTTCTAGTTCTCTCGTGCATCTGTTTGTCAAAATGACCTAAAAATCTATTTATATTAATTAAAATACAAATCCCAAATGGAATAGAAAAACTGGATTCGACAGCTTCTATGGACTCGGTTATAAGCCATATAAAGATCCACTGCCTGTACCTGGGCTTTATACTTCACATTTTCTATAAACTGGCTTCTAATACACAAGACCTTCCTATGGGCCATGTTCAAACTTACATCCAATATAGGGTTTCGCCTGATGACTCTTGAGAAACTCTTCAAACTCTAATCCACCAAGCATGGAACCAATCCATGACTTGTGAAAACGTCTATGGCTTGTTTGACAATTTGTGGATGCAAATTATGAAACTTGGTCATTCATTGGATCTCACTGATGAAACCTCTCTCTATGCTCAAGGAAGTATCCACGGCTCATAAAGTATCTCATAAGTCCTGAAAAACTTAAATTTTCTACAAACTTTTATTCAAAATAATGCCAAATCTTATAATCCTGTAAGATAATTATAAAAACATATCAAATCTACTAACATCACTTTGAGAACACACAAAATTCCTTATTTTGAGCATCAAAAGTGTTGTATCTCGAAAGCATATCAATATCTCCCTAGTGTGTTATAGGTTTGTAGGGGACATCATCCTCCACCAACTCAAAGAAACAAGGTCTGATTCCCAGTACCACGTTACCATAATCATTAAGTAGGTATTAGACCTCAACTTATCAGACCTCAGGATTGATGGAAGGGCAGCCTCTAGTCCTATGGCATAGCATCTATAAATTGTACATCTGTGCTATGATCTGATCATCTCTATATTCCCTCTCCTGGGTAGCCAACACAGACCCAAATGGGACATCCGGCCCCTTTATGTTAGGGACAATAGGGGAATGCCTCAAGTTGGGGCAAGTAGTCCAGTGGATCCTCAGGTGCCCCTACATGCCTACACAACTCAGTAATTGGGCCACACAATTCATACTTGCTCCCTTTGTGAACTCGAGCATTCCTCATAGGCGATTTTAGCATTGCCTCAATGTTCACCACTCCTAGTCATCGGAGCATAAATGAAAAAAACTTGGTCCCTAGTGATCATAGTGAAGTGAAGGTCTGCAATGAGGCAATGCATCACGATCTTTGTCAAGACCCTAGCCTCCATATTTATGTGAGAAAATGGGAAGGCCTCATGGTAGCCCCTATACACGTGCCTAATCCAGCGAGCTGTGGAAGTGGTGCCAGCAAGCGTATACCCAATGGCGTTGTACGGAGGCCTAATCTATAGCTCTATTTGTGGACCATATGGCATGTCCAAGGTCCCTAAGTTGGCATTGATAGACACTGGGCTATATGCTTACCTCAAGCCTATGCGCCATTGCAATTTGGGTCCTCCTCTCAAATTGGAGGTTAGCGTTAAACTCCTATACCATGCTTAGGTTGCACTCCTATGTGTCAAAAAATATAAACCACATCTACTACTGGAGCACACACTCATAAATAGTGGGAAAGTCCTGGGCTAGGCTGTCAATATCTATCAGAACATCGGGAAAATATTTGCTCTCTCTATGGCTCTTGAACCACCCCATCCCATGTTTTAAGACAACACTAAATCCAAATCTAGGACGTTGGCCCCTTGGTGGTGCAGGTTTTTGAGGTACATTGGGGACATACCTGTCCTTCTTTCTACTCCTCGATGACCCATCACCATGTCCACGGCTTACTCTAGTTGCCATTTGGTATCTACAAGGACCAAAATCCCAAATTATATCTTAACCAACACATGGCCCCTAATTGATGTCAACCTGGCAATGCAAGCAAATACTTGGTTCAAATCATGAGATGAAAAGGGTACTCAGACTTCCCCATTGATTGCACAATTTTCATCACCAATGTATGCAAAACTCAACCGTTATTAGGCATTTGGGGTGCAAAATAAGCCAACCCCACACTTATTCTCACACTTCCATCACCCTCAAAATCATCCACCACAAATTTCCAAGCATAAGAAGATTAATTGGACGAAAGAAACCTCACAATCAAAGAAAACAACCCCAAAGGCCACTATTTCCATAACGTGTACACTTGGGAATGGTATACACAATGGTCAAGCAATTCAAGTGCCCAAGAACTACCAAACCTAAGGGAAAAGACATTTAGCACAAGATATTGGGCAAATCATATGGAATCAACATGATTTTAACAACAAATTCGCCCAATTAAAGATAGAGTTTCCCATATGATAGCTATTACACAATTTTAATCTATATTTCATTATTAAGCCCACAAATCTAACACCATAACAAGTAACTCAAGAATTTCAAGTTAAAACCAACAAAAGGTGAAAATATAATCAAACCCGCTCGAAATACTCACGAATGATGAAATCGTCAAGTCCAAAGTGAGAGAGACATTGTAACACCCCACATCTTACAATAATAGTAATATGCAAATGAAACATAATATAGTTTGGTCAAATTAGTGCCAATTTTTAAAAGTACTTGAATCTTCAATTAGTGGGAGATATGTATGTCTAACACTGAAGAGGGTCAAGTGTAAATAAGTTTCAAGTCAAATTGAGGAGATTGCGGCCTTAGGCAAAGTGAGAGAATTGAGGTGCTTGTAGGACTTAGGAAGCTAGCAGGTGAATCACCTACTTGCTTAGCTTAAATTTGCTAGCTAAAGGGAAACGAGGCCTGACATCAAATTTTTCCAAGTCCGATAATGAATAAAGTCCATGTTAAGAGCGTAACTTTAGCTCATGGGCCTAAACTAAGTAAAGAGAAATTAGGAAAATGGGCAGCCAAGGCCCATCAACTTTGAGACCCATTTAGGCCCAAGTGTGAGGGCAAAGCTACTGCCTCACCAGCTTATTAATATGTGGTAATATATGGTCAAAACCTTAAGAGAAATTTGCCCAAAGAGAGCCTTTAAAAGGTCTCAAAAATAGCCCTTTAAACCATTTTAGTTTGGAACAAATTTTCAGCTTCCTAAATACTCTTTTTTTTCTCTTTACTTCACTTCACAAGGCAGCCAATACAACCCTCTAGGGTTCTTGAAGGAAACCTCAATATTTAAGGCTAAGATAAGTGGAAATATCCACATATTTGTCATGCTTATCCCATGACAAACAAGAAATATATGCTAGTTATGCTTGTGCTGAAAATTTGGATAACATGTATCCTAAGGATTGTTGTGAAGTTTTCTTATTATTCAAGAGGATTTTCTCTTCTTTGTTGGCTATATTATGAAGTAAGACTCATGTTTTAACAAGGTATAGCTTGTTAGTGATGTAACAAAGCTGCTACACCACTTTTGCAGTCCATGAAAGTGAGTTCTTATGGGATATCGCAATTGTGTTGTTAGTACGAACTTGTGGGTTGATGGATGGAAGGTTATTGCCTCACATCCTTCATGAATGTTTTGGTACTATTCTAATACTGTTTTAAGGCTGTTTTATTTATAGATGTATTGAGGATAGTTTGGGTAAAGTTGAAATAGGTTCGGTATTGTCGACGTCAAAATGTAGCGAAGGTGTGTAACGTTATGCCGCCTATTTGTATATTGCGTAGAATTGTTATGTGTTGTGCTTTCTGGGCTGTTGTAAGACTTATTGAACTAAAATAAGCTGTACATGATATGTATATAAGAATGTGTATTAGAAAATACGATTAGAGGTAGAAAGGTTAAAAGAATACGCTTGGGTTTACAATCATATGCTTGCTGCCCGTATGTTATTTTTTATGATATTGGGTTGCCAAGATGTATCTATTGGCTGCTAATACTAGTTTTATCACCTACTATATTGTAGATAAATAGTTGGAGGAAGGGAAGGTTATCTCAAGGTAATAGCAAGGTCGTACAGTGAGGTATGTAAGGCTACTCGATTTCATATTACTTGGCATGAAATCTAGATTCTTCCTTGGCACATAAAGGCACTTA
>JAABOM020060944.1:0-11433 GCA_011800125.2 Solanum clarkiae
ATATAATTTTGTATCACTGTTATTATGATCATCGCATAATATCATCCTGATACAATATAAGAAATATATGTACATGGATAGTGTAATGTTTGTTTTTTTATAAAGGATACTGTGCATGTGTGATTTCCTTTTAAAGAATAGAAGTATCAGTATATATTTATGACAAGTGCATATGTGATACATCTTTTTTGTTTCATGGAAATACATTGTTCGATACGATTTTTATAGAATAGAAGTATCAATACATATTTTTATGGCAAGTGCATGTGTGATACATCTTTTTGTTTCATGAAAATACATGCGTTGATTCGTCTTTTTTTGTTTAATTTTTACACTAAATACTGATACGTACAATCACAGAAGTTACAATTAATTCAATTGAAATTTTTCAAAATGCATTATTCGTGATAAAAATTCAAGAATTATGGTATCAGCACCGCAATGAAGTATAGTGGATGCTCACATGGACAGACCCTGATACCTATATTTTTTCTACCACACATTTAATGATACACGAATATACCTCAGAATTCAGGTTGGGATTCCCTCCAATACTTTTTGGTCAAGTATTATCCAATGATGTCCTAAGATTGTGCTTCATTCATACTTAATCTAACGACTCTTATTTATTCATACTAAAATACAAATAATATATGTATGTTTGATATAAAGAAAAATATTTTTTTAAAGTTATTTTTTTAAAAAAATATTTATTTTCTAGTATTTGGTAAGTAAACAAAATGATTTATTATATAACGAGTTGGTTCAATTATCGCAATATTTTGAACACTCAATTTATATTTTACTCCTATTGAATACCTCAACTCCTATATTAAAGTGTTTAAATTAGACATTATTTTTAAGATTTTGATACCCCATTGGATAATACTTGACCAAAAAGTATTGGAGGGAATCCCAACCCTAGAATTTCAAATTGTATTTGTCCATGATATAAATTCAACAGTTGTGGTATCAAAGCTGTATTTATTTGGCTCAATAATTAACACAATTAGGTATCAATAGATGCGTTAAAAGCTGTAGTTTTCAGTATCTTCACACTAACTACTTCACACTAACTACTGATACGTATAACATTACTCATGTTGTAATTATTAAGGTATTACCTACTTTTAATCTGTAATTTTCAAGTATGAATACATGACAATTCTAGAATCGATATGTATTTCGATTCAATGAAACATTCTTGTTATAAGTTTGGTCAAGGATACTGATACGTCCATTTTTATTCCATCACACGATTACTGATATATAAGTTCGACAATAACTCGTCTTCTTTTTCGAAAATTTTTTTCAACACAAAATCAAAAATTTTCATTACACCTTTCTTGCAAGAAGAAAAGAAGAGTTTAGCCCCCTAAAGAAAAGAAGAAAAGAAGAGAAAAAATTAAATCATAATTAATTACTTTTTGTACTAACTTTGCAGCCTTTCCTTTTCTCCGTCGACACCAATTAATGCCCCTATTTTTCAAGTTTATATCACTGCCTTATTTTTTTATCGTCAAACTACTAAAAATGAGAGATTTTTAGTAATTATGAACATGGTTGACACTACTAGGGATTAATGTTGAAAGCATGGTATTTCTGTAAGTTAACCATAAAAGAAAATTAAACTATATGTTTGGGCCTGCCTAGCACTAAAAAAAAGTCCAACTGCTGCTTGGGCTTTTAAGCCCATTTATTGTTGTATGTGCTTAGTGTATATTAGTGTATACACATATGTTGTTGCGTCAAAATTAACTGGAACCAGCTCCATCAACCTATATGTTAGCTTCCATTTACTCGTATGTCCTAAGGTTTCTGGGAAGAGCATTTCGGATCTCCCTGGCCCATTAGGAATGCAAAAGAAGTAGAGGAGGGTCCAATGGACTCACAAGCAAGGAGTTCATACAATAAAGAAAAGAAATAAATTAGCACATGAATAAAAGACTCAATTGAAGTGCAAGTTGTAACAACCCTCAAATCGTTTTGAGAAATAAATTTTTTTATTTCATAAAAGATTTATCTTATAAGTTTAAAGAAGGGTTTTTTGGACTATTCAATAACTTTTGTTATCTAGCTTAGGAGTAATTTTAGATAATTAAGTTACTTAATGGGTTAAAGTGATAATTTAGTTAAAATTCTATACTACTTGTTCTATATCTATTAAAATAAATTGATAAAATTTAGCATTTTTAGTATATAATTAGGTTAAATAAAATAAGAGAGAGAGAAGAGAATTGAAGGATTTAAACGAGAAGCATTGCACATCACCGCAGCACTTCGTTCAGGAAAGGGCTTTAATTGATGTTATCTGCGTATATGTATATATATTGTAATATGGTGTAGTAATCTGTGGCATTGGAAATCATTGGTGAAGAAATCATTAGAGGGTATGTATTAGTTTATTATATACTAGAAAAATCTAAAACAATAAGATACATTAATGAGGTCAAAATCAATAATGATCTTGCTAAACTTCTCCCACCGCCTCGTCATATTTTTTTTCCATGTATTGATATTTAAGTTATGAGAGGTGTAATAATTTATTATTCAATATTATTACATATTATGTATAGAGGAATTAAACAATGAAATATGTGTAAAGATTGTTACTCAGTTGCTGGAATGGTGAATATATGAATGGACATTTGTCAGTTTCTTTATAAAATTTCTGGACTTGCACTTTTCAAGTGAGCAATCTAATGTAATGTCATCATGTTAGGATATGAATGAAAAATTTTGTCTTTGAAAGAACTAGAGGGAAATTAAAAATCTGTCAGTCGTAAACTTGTGTACCATGAGTATTTAGTTAGCTTTTGTCGTAATATAGTTTTACTTATCAGATTATGGTTTAAACTTTAGATATAATGATATGGGTAATTCAATTTTAAGTGTATTATATTAACTGAATATCATTAGAGTTTCATTACTTGGAGGAAATTATGGCTTAAGTCTAGGCTTGAAATTTAGGGAGTTGATATAAAAATTGGATGAATGTTTAGGTCCAAACTAGACATAGCAATATGGGTGTCGATGAACTTATTTTCTTATGAATGTTGTATATTTGATAGATTCAAAAGGTCCTGAGGCATTGAGGAAGGAAAAGACACTGGTGAACTAGCTTGACTTTGATTCTTCGATTTGAGATAGGTTATGGCTTGTTCTATTTAATAGAAAAACTCTTAATAGCGATTGATAGTCATTGAGTAATGTTGTGATATTTCCTATGTATTTAATTGTTGTGGTATAGTTGACTGATATATTATTGTGATTGGTCTGCAATCCCAAGACCATGAAACCCATAATAATCTTGAACTTGATCTCTCAAAGTGATGTCTTGAATAAAGAAGGCTTGGTGAAACATTGAACTTGATCTCTCAAAGTGATGTCTTGAATAAAGAAAGCTTGGTGAAACATTGGTAACGAAGTGAGAAGTAATGATAAAGAATAATGAATTATATATATTGGATTGGGTTTTCCATCAATCTTGGATAGAACCAAAGATTCACTATTTTTTGGCTTTGGGGTGTGATGGAATAAAGCAAAATGACTCTTTAAACTGTCTGCGCTTCTTTCAATTGTGAAGTAGCAGTTAGTCAATGCAACTTTTGACGCTCATCATGGGTCATCCGAAAATAGTCGCACTATGTTTTTAAACATAGGGGTCAGGCTGCGTATATTCGACCCCCTCTTATCCCGCAATGGGCAGGCGCCTTTGAGGCATTGGGATAATGTTGATGATGATATATTGGATTGGATGTCACGTTCCAGCACATATATATTATAGGATCAGGTGTCACGTCCAGCACATATATATATTATAGGATCGAATGTCACATTCCGAAACATATATATTATAGGATTGGGTGTCAAGTTTCGACATATGTACATTATAAGATTGAGTGTCATGTCTGGCACATATATATTATAGGATCAGATGTCACGTTCCGACACATATATATTATAGGATCGGGTGTCACGTCCAGCACACACACACGCCCGCGCACACATACACAGATGTGTGTGTGTGTGTGTCCATATATATATATATATATATATATATATATATATAATAAAGGAAAACATGTTAAAAAGATTTAATATACTCAATCCCAAATAACCTATCTCCCAAAAGAAGCATGATGTGGAAGCTTGAGTCCTCATGTTTATTCTTGATATTGTTGATTGGTTATTGTACTTGTCTTTTGTTGTTGCCACATGTTAAGTGTTATAGTTGATTTCCTGCTTTTATTTTATGCATATTGATTTCTATTTGGAGTCGGCCGATAATACATATTTAGTACTTGTGACTTGTACTGACTCTTACTTGTATTTTTCTTTGTTTAGCTTTTGTAGAGTGCAACGAGTGTTCTATTGACCTCGATTCGCCCTCATCTCTAAACGATCGTCGGTATATCAGATTTTAAGGTGAGCTAACCTTCTAGTTCGTGTTGGATTCTATCAATTATGGCATGACTTCCTTGGTTTTCGGACATAGACTATTTTATTTATCTATTTTGGTGTTGCAACTCTTACACTTAGTATTTGAGATTAGATGTCCTTGACGTGATGACTTTCAGGTTTGGGGAAAACGATATGTAATAAACTTAGTGATTTTGGGTTATTTCTCGTTTTATGAGTTTAAGCTTTTGACTATTATTGTATTTTATAAGTTGAATTGTTAATATAGATTGAGACTTATATGTTGGTTCGCCCACCTACAAGGGTAAGTGTGGGTGCCACTCACGGCCCATTTTCGGCAGTGACACAAGCAATTCAAGTATCCTATAAAACGAATAGAACAAAATAGAATTCACTGCATATAAACTCTAATCAGCAAGCATTCAGAATGCTAACAAAGGAGGAGAGTCCAATAGACTACAAGCAAGAAGTTCATACAATAAAGAAAGGAAATAAATTAGTACATGAATAAAAGACTCAATTGAAATACAAGCAATTCAAGTATCCTATAAAACGAATAGAACAAAATAGAATTCACTGCATATAAACTCTAATCAGACTTCGGAATGTTAAAAAGGGGTGAAAAAGATTAATTTGACAAATGATAGTGCCAATTTTAAACGAATAAGGTCAAGTGAACATACTTTGAACCGAAAACAGAAATCATGATTAAGAAAACCTTCAAGAATATGACCCAAATGATAGGGCAAAATATGACAACTGAGAAAGAGAGAACAAACAAGTAAAGGAATTCTAATGTGAACTAAAGCAGAATGAAACACAACATAGAACAACACTATGTTGTTAATCCAACAACAACTGATTCGTGCGACAACGATATAAAGACAAGAATAAATCATTTTTTCTGCCTTCAGCACACGTCCAACAAATAAGGCTTGATTTTCTCAAATTTTCAAATGAAACCTCAATAAGAAAATGAGGTAAACAGACTCCAAGTATCAAATTTCATTAAAGCCAACAACACCTTAGAACTGTACTTTCTTCCATAAGGACAAAACTTAAGAGGAAGGATTGTTAACTTCAAAACAGTAAACATGAAAAATGTAAACAACAGTAAAAAATTTAAGGGGAAAAGTATAGCTTAGACACATAGAGTAAAGAAAGATTTTTCCAGAAAACTCAACTAAAAATGAAGCCATCAAAATACAACATAGACACTTTATTAAGTGAAGATTCCAACTTAGAACGTCACATAAGAACATTTGAGTTCATTAAACCAGGCAACGAGGGATCAAATTTCATACTAAGACCAATAGATAGCCCATTAAAAGCAAATACAAGTAGAAGAAGACTTAAAACAAAACAACAAACAATAACTTGAGACATTGATATGCTTGAAACCATAGAACTGTAGCAGGGAAATAAAGACGGGGACAAGAATAGATTTTCAAACAATAAGAGGAATAAACAACCAAAAGAACTTAAAAAATGAGCCAAAACTTAGGTAAGATTCTAGTTCAAACAGACCATAATCTCAAAACATGCTAAAATCAAATCAAATAACACTTAAAATGCAACCATAAAGTCAGAAATACATCAACTACTGTATCATAAAAACAAATAAGCTTCATCCCTTTTAAGTACTGGAAAGTAGTAAGCTTCCGACATACAGGCATTCTAATGCATACTGAAGCAGAACGAAGTACCAATAGTCATAACTTGGAGCCACATAATAATATTCACGTAACAGCAACAGATCCATGATGTGAAAGAGTAAAGTAATAGATGATCAAAACTAAGAAAATAGAAATACAAGGACTTAGACAACTATCAAATTTAGATGAAACAGAACGGTCAAAGATGTGCAGAGTACTACATGGTGATATAACAACAAAAATGACTCAAACATTCAGCAAACCAGGAACATTTCAGTACAATACCACCATCTAGTTCCTTACTCTATTACATTAATGAGTATCATAGCCCTCAATCAAATAAGAATTCTGAAATAGCGCATACTTAACAAAACTCAAACAGAACACAACCATAAAAAGAAAATGAGAGAAGTGAATGAGGGTTTTACCCTATCCGGAGCAGCGAACTAGGGCGTCGAACTCAAGAATAAAACTCTCCTACTGAAGAAAAACCTTGCTTATGAGCTACAAAACTTTAAGAATCAAGAATTCACGACTTTAAATTGGTGAGCTTTCTTGAAAGTTTGTTCACTTTTCCATGAGATTTGAATGTTGTCTTTTAGGGTCATGAATGGCCCTTTTCAGTGATGAAGAGGGGAATATATAGCCCCAAATTAGGGCAAAAATTGGGACGGAAATGGATCGATAAATCGAGAAATTGGGGACTAGATAACCATTTGAAATTCATATTCGAATCTATGGGAATCAATATGCATTCAACTCGTAGCCGTCGATCTCGGATAAAAGACCATCGACGGCTTTGACATGCAACAACTCAACAAACCTTCTCCAACGGCTAGGGTACAAACGGATAAGAGGGAAAAGGGAGAGGGAAACATATGTACTAGTTGGTTGAAGGAATCTGGGTTAGATTGGTTGTTTTGGCGTTTGTTAGCTGGAAATTGTTGCTCGGTTTGAGAAAAGAAGATAGGTACGGGGTCGAGTGAGTGTACGCGCATGGTTATGCAGAGGAGAAAGGAAAGAGAATGGAAAACGTGCACGTATGTATGTTAGTATAAATGTTATTGTTTATGTATGGATGCTGAAAATAAACAAATTGGGCAGGGTATTTGAGTAATTGGGTCAATTTTTAGTCCAAAAAGTGAACTACATTGGTCAGAAAATGGGTTAAATGGATAGTGGAATTGATTTTAGAATTTGACCAATTCAATTTCAAATTTGGCCAATTAAATGTAATCAAATAGAATTCGATTGACTAATTTGATTACAAGACGAATTAACACATTAATTGAAGAGCTTTTAAAATTAGCAACCTCAAAGAATTTAGTTAATTACAAAAATAACAACTCTTAAAAATAAAGTAAAATTTATTTGAGAAAAATATTTTTTGTATTTTCAAAAGTTAGTTAATGAAGTGAAGTGCATCAAGGATGAGGAGGGCGAGGTGTTGGTGGATGACACTTTCATAAACTTACTTTTAAATGAAAAGGAGATAAAGATATTGAGCTGGGTGAGTTGGCAAACTCCGAAAACAATCGTGATTTTGGGTTGCAAGTGGTTCAGAGTTGAGGAGGTAAGACGGACTATTAGTAGGATGAAGAGGGGGAGGGCGATCGGACCCGATGAGATTCCGGTAGACTTCTGGAAGAATATGGTTAAGGATGACATTGAGTGGTTGACTAGACTGTTCAACGAACACTATATGAAGGTCCCACCAGGAGTGACAAGGTTAGGAATGAGACCATTCGGTAGAAGCGAGATTGCGATGGTTTGGACATGTGTAGAGAAGGAGTACTGATGCTCCTGTTAGGAGGTGTGAGGAGTTGATTTTGGGAGATACTCGGAAGGGTAGAGGTAGACCGAAGAAGTACTGAGGGAAGGTGATTAGACAAGATATGACGGAACTTGATCTTACTGAGGACATGACCTTATATAGAAAGAAGTGGAGGTCGCAAATTAGAGTAGTAGGCTAATGGTAGAGTTAGGTGTTTTTTTCATGTGTTCGCAGTATCTGGCTTCTTATGTGTTAGTTTTATCTTATTTACATATTATCATCCCTTGTGTCATATCTAGTTTTTTTCTGCTTACGGGTTTTGAGATGAGGGTTCACAGGAAACAACCTCTCTACTTCTATGGTAGCGATAAGGTCTGCGTACAATCTACCCTTCCCAGACCCCACTTATAGGATTTTCCTGGGTATGTTGTTATTGTTGTTGTTGTTGTAGTTAATTCAAATTGTTAAAATTAAAAATTCGATGATTAATTTATATTGTGGAGGATAAAAATTGAATGTCAACACCCAATCTATGAACACCCCTAATGTGTGATATAACCCAACAGAGGGAGTAAGTACTAAAAATCTTATCCAAATTATGCAAAAGTAACTTTATGAATTGCACTTAATGTAACTATCTCAAAATAACATAGCCACTAAACAATATCATCATTATGTATTTTTTATCATTATAATTTTAAAATAACTTATTTCCAGCGAATAACAATATAGGCCATCGTTTTTAACCTTATGACAAGAATTATGAAAATGATGACAGTACACGTTACATTCATGTGTGCTGAGACATCATTACAATTTTTGTAATTCAGACCGTGTGTTCTACTATGTCTCGTAGCATCTAAAATATTTTAGATTTTCTTTATTAAAAGATGTGGCACCAAGAATATTAAAACATCTATAAGTACGACTGATTTGGTACAGTAGATGGTACTTCACGATGGAGGCCATCGATTTTTTCTGTCAATATCTTTTCAATTAAACTTGTCGCACCGAATGTAATTTGCCAGCTATTGTGCAATTTACTTAATCAGTGCACATCTAAAGAATAGCGTTCACAATTTTTTTTTAAATATTCCAAAGATTAATAAATAAAAAATTACACCCAAAAATATGTACCTCAAGAAATAGCTACTTGAATATAGTAGTAGTTCCTATATAACTAATAATAATTCTAATAAACCAAAATGTTATATCCCTCCCACAGCTAAACAAGTGATCATTCTAATACATCAATTTTTTCTCTAACTACATAACAAACCATTCCAATAAATATTTGGCAAAAACAGATCTAGACACTAGCGAGGGAGCAATTCTTGTTCAAAGGCTAGTCGATTGACATCTCTTCGTTTATTAAAAAGTTATAGCCTCCATATAGATAAGCTTTTTAAAATGTATATACACTCCATATTGTATTTGAAATCTTTATCTTTTTCGTACCACTGTTGACTTAACATTTTAAAAAAAAATGCATTCTAACCAATAACTATAGAGGAGCTCTATAGTCCGAATTAAATTTAATCAGGACTTTATATTAATATAGACTTCAAATATTGAATGAAAAAAATAAAGAATATCACTCGTTAAAAACACATACTTCACCAATTGCAGCAATATGGCACCAGCCATTTGTTGTCTAAATTAGGATGACTATGGATGTGTTTGGTACGGAGGAAATTTTTTAAAAATTATTCTCATATTGGTATGTTATTTTAGAAAGCAAAATTTCTTAAAAGTTTAAAAAAAATGTCTTCTACAATCAATATAGAGAAAAAAGAGTTTCATATGTAAGCGATATTTTAAGTTTATTGTGTATTTTCTATTTATTCGACGTTAGGAGTACACATGGTATATGATATCTTTTTAAATTTAATAGCATAACTTTAATTTTTGATAGTATTGAGATTAATACATTAGTTAGAATGTTAGTTAGTAGAGTGAACTGATTAGTTGATTAGTTTGTTAAGACAATTAAATAGTGATTAGATATTTTTATCTAGTGGATGCCAGCTAGATGTCAGTTGATTAGATTTTTTTCTTCTTCACTTTTCTTGTATAAATTTGAAACTCAAAAGTTACCGTTGTATCATTTTTTTCATACTCATAATGAAATTTTGGAGAATTCTCTCTTTCTCAAAATCTGATTGAGTGTGAGAGTACCTCATCAATGGTGATCAAGTAACTCTAATCCAAGCTTAGGCAGCTGGATTTCACATGGTATCAGAGCTGAAAGGCTTTCCTTCATCTCGTCTCAAATGTTTCTATTTTTTCTCTTTGATTTCTTAGATTTTTGCCGTTCGATTTCAATTTCTACGTTGTATGTACTTTTTTATATTCCTGCGTTGTTCAATTTTGACCTCGCAGTTTTCAATCCTATTCATTTCTTCTTTTGTCCTACTTGACTGCTATTCAACCATGGTGGAAGTCATTAATCAGGCTAATATTCAAACTAACCCCAGCTACCACAACCTAGGAGAGTTTATTCGACCCATTTCCCAGTCTCCCGCACTGCTCAAGTAAGTGTGCGACTCCGTATGAGGACCTCCTTCTCTTCTGCCCACTCTCCGTTCACACGGTTCTCAAAGCAGAGGGGTTGGTACTGCACATCATCAAGAAGGGCAAGGAAAGGAGAAAAATATATTGTTCTTAATCAGAAATAGTGATGTAGCAAGTTCACTGTATATTCATCCCTCTGATAACGCAGGTGCTGTGTTGGTCCCTGTAAAATTTTATGGAACATGTTTTCGTTCATGAAAAAGGGGCATACTTCATAAATAGGGATTGCAAGAAACCACCTTCAACATCCTCTGATTGTCGACAATGGGAGTGATGTGATGATATGGCCACATCCTGGATATTGAATTCACTAAGCTAAGACATTGCGGACAGCGTAGAGTATGTGTCTGATTTGTTTGAATTGTTGAGTGAATTACACGACCGATATGACCAAGCAAATGGTGCCAAGTTGTATCAAATTCAAAAGGAAATCAATGATCTGAGTCATAGATCTCTGGACATCACTTCTTACTACACTAGGATGAAGAAACTTCAGGAAGAGCTTAACAATTTGAGTGTCAAATTTTAGTGCAGTTGTGTTTGTACTTGTGGTGCTGAAGATACAATGCATAAGGCAGAACACGATAGACGTCTCATTTAGTTCCTCATGGGTCTCAATAAAGTTTATACATTCATACGAGGAAGCATACTTATGATGAACCCATTGCCTTCCATGGGATAAGGTTTGCTCTCCTTGTCCAGGAAGAGAAACAAAGAGAACTTAAGCCTAATAATCAGTTTTTTTAGAGTCCTCATCATTGAATGTCACTGGCTCAGATGGATACTCAAAAGCTACTGGAGGGCCTTCAAGTTTGAGAGGTTTTTAAACAAATTATTCGCAGTACAATGGTGTGAGAAGTGTTGACATCCCAAATGCGCAACGTCGCGGCAACTCGATGAAAATAGTAAAGAATAAAGAGATTTGAATAATGGAAAAAATAATTTTTGATTTTAGGAGTCGCCACCTAATTTTAAGGATAATTAGGAAACCAATTATTTATTTACAAA
>JAABOM020060945.1:0-11433 GCA_011800125.2 Solanum clarkiae
ACCTAACTATCAGCCCGCTATTCTAATACGCGACCGCCACTTCTTCCTATCTAGGGTCATGTCCTCAGTAAGATCAAATGCCTTTATAAATGTATCATTTTTTTAATCACAAGACTTAGCATGAATCACTTCATTATTTATTTCCATGTTATGCATTTCATACATAAATACCATTACATTCCAAGTACTGACGCATACTTCTATGCCTGTATGATTTAACCATGCAGGGACCGATACTCATTGATATCCTCCACATGGTTAGCTTTGGATCATTGAAAGAATAAAGTTGGTGAGTCCTCTAGTTCAGGGACAATATTCGATTTCTATCTTACTTACGTTGAGACTTTATTCCACTTTTGTTTCTAGTTTTAGGTTGAGCCTTGAACATGTCTTGGCCCCCGTCTTATTAATTCTTAGAGGTGTCGTTGGATACTACACTATGTACCTGTAACTTGATGTTGAGATTTCATGGAAACTTATCCCTTAGACCCTATCCCTTATGTGATACTATTTGACGCTATTGATAGAGATGGAAAGGGATGTAAGTACTAAGTCCCTATTTCCCCATAGATTGAGTCCTAGTTACCCTCCCCTTAATACTTGTTTGTTATGTGATTCATGCAAATCCCTTTCTCCCATTTATCCCCATAGCATGAGTCATAAGCCCCTGTCCCCCTAGAATTATTTGTTGAATGTTTATTTTATATTTCGTAACCAAGGATGTGCAAATGATATGCTAAGAGGCTTGTTAGGTTTCTCATTCATCGTGTCACGTCTAGTACCTAGGCTTGGGTTGTGCCAATAGATAACACATAAATATGTGCATTATACAAAAGGATGAGGTTGTTACACATTGCAGCTCCTCAACTCTATCTCCTTCTTTAATGGTTAAAGGACACCCGTGGAAAGACCAAATTACCCCTAGAATTGGCCTTGCGCGTAATGTGTCTTCCCATACTCCATTTGCAAATCCAAGACCGGATTTGCGATCAATGAGAAAAACTGAGTCGAAAAATGGTCTTGACTTGACTTTAACTTAAAAAATATGTGATTTATTTTTTTCCAAGAAAGTTGAAAACAGTGGGGTTTCTGTGACCTTCCGTGTCGCGGAGAGGACGCAGAACCACACTTGTGCTTTTTCAAAATTTCGTGAAAAAATGAAGATTTGCGAAAAACATTAGTGCGCATCATGCACAAGTGTAATTTCGGGGCAGTTTTGTTCCTTTTATTGGGAAGTGCAATTCCGAACTTACCCACACCTCATATCCTAAAATAATCTATTTTAAAGTCGATTTAAGTTCAAAAAATATTATTTTACTCATTCATACATTCAAGCAAGCAAACCCTCTGAAGAAATATATGCTCAAGAATTCAAGAAACAGTAGTAGAGCTTAGGGATTCCTTCCAATTCCTCAAGAAGTCATCCCAAGCTATGTAAGGCCACCTAAAAATCATTATTTCTGATAATAAATTTAGAATAGAAGCTAGTTTTCACCCATGAACTTTCAAGTAGTAATGGAGACAGAATACCCATAAACTTTTGAAAGTATGATGATTTTCATGATAAATTCCATAGATTTTTTATGAATACTGTGATTCTTTATCTCTATATCACTCAATTAGAGAATTGTTATCAAGTTATATTCATTCATGAACAAGATTTATTATTGTTAAGTTTTCTTGAAAATCTTGATATTATTTAAAGAAAAGGAAAAATTAGTTTGAGTACCTTTAAGCTAAGTTCAAGAAGTGCATTTATTCTAAAGATTTATTTTTGCATATTAGCCAAGAAATCTAACGTGTTTTGAGTCACTGAGTTGATTCTAGTTTTCAATTAAGGTCAAGAAGGCACATGAGAAAGCTAAGTAGTAAGTGGGCCTAGTTCCCGAGACTTTTAAGAATTCTAAGTCTTTAAGTGTGAGCTATATAAAGTATTTTGGGAGCAGTATTGAGCCCCGATATGGGTGAGAGTAGAATACATTACTCAAACTCATAAATAATATAACCAACATAAGATAGGATTGTACCACGGTACTTTCCTTATTAGCCACTGAGATGACCCAGTTTTGTGATGGATCCACTCCCCTAGTTTTTCTCCCCTACCCTGGAAAAGTGCGAATAGCTTTGGAAGCGTGGGCAATACGCTGTATCAGCCATGAAGCTCATAGTGGTGGTTGTCGGTTAGACAAACTCCCCAAGCTAAGAAACTATGTTTCACTTACCAGTTTTCAGCATGTTATTTTCAGTATACAAGTCTTATGATTATTGTTATTTCATTTATGAACGATGATTATGTCATTTGAGATATATTATGATATCTTGATTAAATGTTTTAGCCATCTTGCATATCGTACATACCACGTACTGATGTTCTTAGGACCTACATCATTATATGATGCAGACGCAGGTGACAGAGTTCCTCAGCAGCCGCTCCATCGAGAACCTGTCAACTTCCAGTCTTTGGTGAGGCCTCTTCACAGTCTGACGCTCTCAAGTTGTTTATCTTGCTTTTCAGTATTTATTTTTAGTTCTGGCTACTTGGGCCTGTCTCAGTAGTCCTTTCAGATAGTTTCAGTAGAGGTTCCATAGACCACGTGTTAGTATTCTAGTCTCAGTTTGTTCAGTTTTGTTTATGCACTTTTATTTTCAGCTTATGCAGATAGTTTATGAATTATCTTATTGCTTCTATAGCTTTTCTACTATTGTTTAACTCTTCCGCTGAGTAAGTAGCCAGGCCAAGTGGTTCGCTTGGGACCAGGAATTATTCCGAGTGCTAGCCACATCTAGGATATAGGCTCGGGGTATGACAAACTTAGTATCACAACACAGAGTTCAATAGTTCTAGGGAGTCTTTGGACCCGTGTCTAGTAGAATCCATATTATGGGTGTGACCCGCGCCACATCTATAATGTGGAGGCTATGACGCATTATGAAGTGTCACACTTAATTGTCATTCATTGTCTCATGCTTCAGAATATATCTCTATGAAGTCCCTTCTAACTCATGCATTCACGCCGCGTTTTTCAGATCATGCCTCCTTGCAGAGCTAACGGACCAGTAAGGGGTAGAGGACACCCAGCTAGGAGAAATACAAACCAGCTTGGCCAAACTCCTGAGGAACCTAGAGGTCCAGCTGTACCTGTGGAGCAACCACAACAAGCTGACATCACCAATGCTGAGCTTCGCCAGGTCATTCAAACTTTGGCTCAAGCAGTCACCATTCAGAGAGGTCGCCAGGGAGATGGGAGGAATGATAGAGTGAATACCGCCAGAGTTAGGGACTTTCTGAGGATGACCCAAAGGAGTTCACGGGTGCTAACACGAAGGAGCATCTTGAGAACTTCATTGAGGAGCTCTTGAAAGTATTTCAGGTGATGCGTATAGGTGATGATGAGAAGGTTGAGTTAGCTGCCTACTAGCTCAAGGGGGTAGCTAGACTCTGGTTCGATCAGCGGAAAGAGAGAAAGGTAGATGGGGCGGCAGCTATTAGTTGGGCGGTGTTTGAGGAGGCCTTTTTGGGACAATACTTTCCCAGAGAGATGAGGTAGGCTAAGGTAAGGGAATTTCTGAACTTGAAGTGGGAGAATATGATTGTACGGGAGTACAACATCAAGTTTACTCAACTGTCCTATTATGCTCCAACTGTAGTGGCAGACATGCATACTAGGATTTCTCTCTTCATCTCCGGCTCTCTCGAATGACTAAGAGAGAGGGTAAGAATGCGATGCTGATAGGGGATATGGATATAACTCATTTGATGACATATGTTCAGCGTGTAGAGGAGGAGAAGATGTAGGATAGGGAGGATTTTAGGAGTAAGAGGGCCAGGACACCAGGTCAGGAGACAGGCAAGAGGGGGACTGGAGAGGGAGGTCACTCATCTTTCCAGCCTAAGATAGCTGGACCAGCACCCTCATCCGCTAGTGCACCTGCCCTGGGTAAGGAATGAGCAGGGATCACAGCACCGCAGATTTCCATGCAGCCAGTCATAGGGTAGTGTAGCTCAAGGACCAAAACGTTATCCTACTTGTGGTAAGTGTAGTAGGTCCTATCCCGAAGAGTGCCTTATGGGCACAAATGGTTATTTCGAATGTGGTAAAGTGAGGAACTTCTTAAAGGATTACCCTATGGGGAAGCACAATATGAGAGATACCAGGTCACAGACAGTCTCGTCCTTACTGCAGGGTAAGCCATCTCACAGGGGTACAATAGCAAGGACAAGCGGGGGCACAAACCGCTTATATGCCATGGGCACCAGACAGGAGCAGGAGAACTCACCAGATGTGGTTACAGGTATGCTCAAAATATTTACTTATGATATCTATGCATTATTAGACCCAGGAGCCACTTTTCCATTTGTAACCCCATATGAAGCTGTGAAGTTTCAATCAAGAATGTCTTCTTGAGCCTTTCTGTGTTTCTACTCCTACTGGAGAGTCTATTTTACTTCAAAGAATCTATAGGGTTTTTCCAGTTCTGTTTATCATTTGACCATCGTAGCTGATATGGTGGAGTTAGACATGGTATAGTTTGATATCATCCTAGGCGTGGATTGTCTTCATGCTGGGTATGCCTCCATAGATTGCAGAAACAGAGTAGTCAAAATTCAGTTTCCTAACAAACCAGTCTTAGAGTGGAGGGGTAGCTCAGTTTTTTCTAAGGGTCAGTTTTTCTCCCATCTCAAAGACAGAAAGTTAGTCTCCAAGGGGTGTATATACCACCTAGTTAGAGTTCACGATTCTCATGCCAAGACACCATCTCTTCAGTCTGTCCCCATTATGGATAAGTTCCTAGAAGTCTTTCTTGAGGACCTTGCCGAAGTCCCTTCTGATAGGGAGATACACTTTGGTGTAGACATTCTTCCAGATACTTAGCTATATCCATCCCTCCTTATCGTATGGCTCCTTTGGAGCTAAAATAGTTAAAGTTGCAGCTGAAAGATCTCTTAAATAAGGGTTTCATTAGACCAAGCGTCTCACCTTGTGTGCTCCAATTCTTTTCATGCGTAAAAAGGACGGTTCCCTTCGGATGTGCATAGATTACTATTAGTTGGACAAGGCCACCATTAAGAACTAATATCCTCTTCCCAGAATTGATGACTTATTCAAGCAATTTTAGGGTGCTACCTATTTTCCCAAGATAGATCTCAAATCTGGGTATCATTAGCTCAAAGTTAGAGAGAGAGACATTCCTAAGACAGCTTTCAAAACCCAATATGGTTATTATGAGTTTTTGGTCATGTCCTTCGGGCTGACAAATGCACCACCATCTTTCATGGATCTTATGAACAAGGTCTTGAGGCCGTACCTGGATATGTTCATTATTGTGTTCATAGATGGTACCCTGATCTACTCCCATAATAAGGAGGAGCATGCAGACCATCATAGAGTTATTCTTCAGACCCTTAAGGATCAGCAGCTGTATGCGAAATTTTCTAAGTCTATGTTTTGTTTGGAATCTATGGCATTTCTGGGGCACATTGTGTCTGGTGAGGGTATCCAAATTGATTGCCAAAAGATTAAGGCAGTAAAGAATTGACCAAGGCCCACAACTCCCACTGAGATAAAGATTTTCTTGGGCTTAGCGGGGTACTACAAATGGTTTGTAGAGGGGTTTTCTTCTATCTCAGTTGCCTTGACTAAGCTGACTAAGAAGAAGGCTAAGTTCGAGTGGTTAGAAGCTTGTGAGAAGAGTTTCCAAAGTTGAAGACTTGGCTGACCACAACCCAGTCTTATCCCTATAATATGGAGTTGAGGATGTTGTGGTATATTGTGATGCTTCCAGAGTTTGGCTTGGGCTGTGTATTAATGCAGAGAGGCAAGGTGATAACATATGCCTCCAGACAACTCAAGATTCATGAAAAGAATTACCCAACTCATGATCTTGAGCTTGATCCGGTGGTGTTTTCTCTGAAGATCTAGAGACGCTATCTATATAGTAGGCACGTGGATGTATGCAGGGACCACAAGAGTTTACAGTATGTGTATGGTCAAAAGGAGCTAAATTTGAGACAGATGAGATGGTTGGAGCTGCTGAAAGACTATGATATGAGTATCCTTTATCACCTAGGTAAAGCTCATGTAGTTGTTGATGCTCTTAGTAGGGTGACCATGGGGAGCACAACCCATGTTGAGGATGAAGAGAAAGATTTAGCTAAGAAGGTTCATAGATTAGTCCTCTTAGGGGTGCAGATTAAAGATTCTGCCGAAGGTGGGGCCATTATCAGAAATGGGTCAGAGTCATCCTTAGTGGTAGAAGTGAAATAAAAGCAAGACATGAATCCCATCCTCCTCCAATTGAAAGAATATGTTCATAAGAAGAAAATATAAGTGTTCTCAAAAGGGGGAGATGGTGTCCTGAAATACCAAGGCAGGTTGTGTGTGCCAAATGTTGATGGCCTTAGAGATAGCATCTTGGTTGAGGCTCATAATGCTAGATACTCTATCCACCCTGGTGCAACAAATATGTATAGAGACTTGTGAGAAGTCTATTTGTGGGGTGGTATGAAGAAGGACATTACGGAGTTCGTGTCTAGATGCCTAAATTGTCAGCAAGTCAAAGTTGAGCACCAAAGGCATTGTGGTGTAGCCCAGAACATAGAGATTCTATAATGGATATGGGAGATGATTAATATGGACTTCCTAATAGGTTTAGCTCGATCTCGTAGACAACATGATTCGATATGGGTCATAGTAGACAGAATGATGAAGTCAGCTCACTTCCTACCTGTCAAGACGCTGATACAGCTGAGGATTATGCCAGAATTTATCTTAGAGAGATTGTTAGGCTGCACGGGGTCCCTATATCCATTATTTTAGACATAGGATCTCAGTTTACAACACAGTTTTGGAAGTCCTTTCAAAAAGGGCTTAGTATGAAGGTGAATTTTAGCATAACTTTCCATCCGCAGACAGATGGGCAAGCAGAGTGAACTATACAGACCTTGGAAAATATACTGAGGGAGTGCGTGATAGACAATAAATGTAATTAGGATGATCATTTATCTTTGATTGAGTTTTCTTATATTAATAGCTTTCAGGCCAGCATACAGATGGCATCGTATGAGGCTCTTTATGGGAGAAGGTGTAGATCACCTATAGGGTGGTTTGAAGTTAGTGAGGTAGGATTTATAGGACCTTATCTAGTCCATCAGGCTATGGAAAAAGTGAAGGTGATCCAGGAGAGGCTCAAGAAGTTCATAGCCAACAAAAGTCTTACACGAATGTTAGAAGAAGAGACTTGGAGTTTGAAATATGCAATTGGGTGTACTTGAAGGTATCTCCAATGAAGGGAGTTATGAGATTTGTGAAGAAGGGGAAGCTCATCCCACGATATATTGGGCCTTATCAGATCTTGAAAAGAGTGGGTAGTGTTGCTTACGAGTTAGAGTTACCAGTAGAATTAAGTGCAATACATCCATTTTTTCATATTTCCATGCTTAAGAAGTACTTGGGAGATCCCTCTCTAGTTGTTCCCATTGGAAGTGTTGGTATTAAGGGCAACTTATCTTATGAAGAGATTCTGGTGCAGATATTAGACCGACAAGTTCATAAAATGATGACTAAGGAGACTGCTTCAGTGAAGGTTCTATGGATGAACCAATTTGTGGAGGAAGCTACATGGGAGGTAGAGGAAGATATGATGGCCAAGTATCCACACTTGTTCATTGGCCTAAATGAGGATCTTGCAGGTAAACTTTCGTATTTCATCTTGAAGATTTATATTTATTAAGTTTGAGAACCTTGTGTTTGAGATAGCTTTGTTCATATCGTTATCATTCGAGGATGAATGATCCCAAGAGAGAGATATTGTAACACCCTTGAAAAGACCAAAATACCCCTAGAATTGGCCTTGCACGTAACATGTCTTCCCATGCTCCATTTGTAAATTCAATATTGGATTTGCAATTAGTGCGAAAAACTGAGTCAGAAAATGGTCTCGATTTGACTTTAACTCAAAAAAACAATTTATTTTCTTCCAAGAAAGTCAAAAATAGTGGAGTTTCCGCACCCCTTTTGTGACGCGAAGAGGATGTGGAACCACACTTGTGCTTTTCCTATATTTGGCGGAAAATGAAGATTTGCAAAAAAGTTGAAATTAACATTAGTGTGCATTGGGGAACCACACTTGTGCTTTTCCAGAATTTGGCGAGAAATGAAGATTTGCGAAAAAGTTGAAATTAACACTAGTGCGCGTCGCACACTAGTGTAATTTTGGGGTAGTTTTGTTCTTTTAATGGGGAGGGCAATTCCGGCCTTACCCACACCCCATATCCTAAACTAATCAGTTTTAAAAGTTGATTTAAGTTCAAAATGTATTATTTTACTCATTCATACGTTCAAGCAAGCAAATCCTCTCAAGAAAAGTATGCTCGAGAATTCAAGAAACGACAGTAAAGCTTAGGGATTCCCTCCAATTCCTCAAGAAGTCATTCCAAGGTATGTAAGGCCACCTAAAAATCATTATTTTTCAATAGAAGCTAATTTTCACCCATGAACTTTCAAGTAGTAATGGAGACTGAATACCCGTAAACTTTGAAAGTATGATGATTTTCATGATAAATTCCATAGATTTTTGATGAATATTATGATTCTTGGTCTCTATATCACTCAATTAGAGAATTGTTATCAAGTTATATTCATTCATGAACAAGATTTACTATTGTTAAGTTTTCTTGAAAATCTTGATATTATTTCAAGAAAAGGAAAGACTAGTTTGAGTACCTTTAAGCTAAGTTTAAGAAGTGCATTTATTTTAAAGATTTGCTTTTGCATATTATCCAAGAAATCTGATGTGTTTTGAGTTACTGAGTTGATTCTAGTTTTCAATTAAGTTCAAGAAGGTAGATGAGAAAGCGAAGTAGTTAGTGGGGCTAGTTCTCGAGAAAACAGATTTTAAAATTCCATGTTTGTAAGTGTGAGCTATATAAAGTATTTTGGGAGTAGTATTGAACCCTGATATGGGTGAGAGTAGAATATGTTACTCAAACTCATAAACTATGTAGCCAGCATAGGGTAGGATTGTACCACGGTACTTTCCTCATTAGCCATTGTGATGGCCTAATTTTTGGATGCATCCACTCCCTTAGTCTTCGTCCCCTACCCCGGCAAAGTATGGGATGGCTCTGGCAGTGTGGGCAAGATGATGTATCACCACGAAGCTCGTAGTGGTAGTTTTCGGTTAGAGAAACTCCCCAAGCTAAGAAACTGTGTTTCACTTACCAGTTTTGAGCATGTTGTTTTCAGTATACAAGTCTTATGATTATTGTTATTTCATTTATGAATGATGATTATGTCTTTTGAGATATATTATGATATCCTGATTAAATGTTTTGGTCATCTTACATATGGTACATACCACGTACTGACGTTCTTAGGACCTACATCATTTTATGATGCAGACGCAGGTGATAGAGTTCCTCAGCAGCCGCTCCGTTGAGTGCCTCACAGCTTCCATTGTTCTGACTACTTGGTACCTATCCCAGTAGTCCTCTCAGACAGTTTTAGTAGAGGTTCCATAGACGATGTGTTAATATTTTAGTCTCAGTTTGTTCAGTATTGCTTATGCACTGTTATATTCTGCTTATGCAGACAGTTTATGAATTATCTTATTGCTTCTATAGCTTTCCACTGTTATTTAAGTCTTCCGCCGAGTAAATAGCCAGGCCAAGTGGTTCGATAGGGACCAGCAATGGTTTCCGAGTGCCGGCCATGTCCAGGGTGTAGGCTCGGTGCATGACAGGTTGTAGATGCATGTTAGATTATATACTCCCGTAACCAGCAAAATAATCAGTACTTTAATACTTTAATATCCATATATTCCCAGGACATCAACATTCCACCCTATAATCTATTCTCCCCACTTTCTCAACTTATTACAAAATAATGGCATACCATATACATATATAAGAATAACTATATAGACCAACAAAATTTTAATAACAAACACTGAAAAACTTAAGATTTCTCGCCCAAAAGTTCAATTCCAATTTTTCCCTTTTTGTTTTTCATTCGACGGCGCACAAGTCCACATGAAACCCCCTCTTGTTCTTTAGTTTTTTCCACTTATTATGTATAAATGTGATAAATATACTAACCTGATTATGTACCAAAAGTGTTAAATTCTACTAATTTATCTTAATAGATATAGGACAAGATATCCACATAGTTCATTTATTCATAATTCATCAATCATTTCATTGTCTTTCAGCGTTTGAGTCATCATTAACAGATTCTGTGATAATCACAATATGACATAGTTCAAATCTTTCATTTACCCTTAGGCCTCATAACTTAGGACAATTCCTCATTTTGAGTTCTTACTTCACAAGCAATTAGTTTCAAAATTTCTAACATCTCGTCATACACATTTAGCTCAACATTTTACATAAGGGATTCAGTAGACAATTTCATGTAATATAATCCAAAGTTCACAATCACAACATGATTAACACCTTCACACTATCAACAATGGCATCACCAAGTTCATTCCACAATATTATTGCACAAGTCTAAGTCAACAACAAAGGATATTATCTCATAATTTAAGTCATACATGTCATCATTTCCACTTTCCTAGTATCCAAATCATATCCATATGAATAATTGACTGACTCCCAAGTTTCGCATTGAAAGAAGATACTAAGTTCAATCAACTTAACAAGGGTTAGGATCCACTTAGTTTAGTTTTCAAGACCCAAGCCTAGGGCCTAGACGTGACAAGATACATGGGGAACCCGAAGGGACCCCAAGCAAGCCACGTAATATATCATTATACATCCTTGGTAGAAGAAGCAATAAAACACAACAAGAGATAGTAAATAGGGACAACCAGGGCTAAGGGAACACTTTCATATCATAGACATCAAGAACGAGAGAGAAAAGGCTCATAACATAGATACATAACATGTCCAACAACACCTCTACTACATAGATAAGAGAGGGGTCCAAGAAGCAACCGGGATTACCCTCATAGTCAATATATAAATAAAAGAAAGATAGTCTTAGAGCATAGCAAGAGATCATAAGCAACGTCCCTTGAATGGAGGACTCACCAAGAAGCTTGAGAGACAATCGTAATAGCCACGTTGAGGAGGAGGATGATCAAATGGTGCTCTGGTTCCTACATGCATGCATCATGTAGGTATAGAGTATGCATTATTACATTTGAATATACTACGTATGTAGGATGCAATGCAATAATAGATAGGTATCAAAGGCAAAAGGCACAATAATGTTCAATAGATAGTATAATAGCATTATGTCATCTATGGATGTTTCTTAGAGTAAATCATGCTTATATAGATCATAATACAAGTGTAAGGAGTGACTATTCTTAGTGAGATTCCAAGGCCTATCACCTCCTTGGAGAGGCGCATGAGGTACAAACCCCTTCATGAGGTTGATGAGGTACAAACCCCCCAACAAGGTTGAT
>JAABOM020060946.1:0-11433 GCA_011800125.2 Solanum clarkiae
AATTTACTTGATACATTAATCAAGCACCAGAAAAATTACTTAAGTTCAAATTATACAACATCCACAATAAAATTTTTCCAATGGGATAATTATCCTTAGTTTTTCTTTTTAAAAAAAATACGGGGTCTAACACTTGTGAGGGTTAGGGATATGAAGTCCAAAGTCCTTCCCATAGAGTCGGTTCCGGTTGTAAATGCATTTTTTGACATCTTTCCAAATGACCTTCCTGGTGTTCCTCCCTAAAGGAAAATAGATTTTGGTATAGACTTCCTCCCCGATACTTAACCTATTTCTATTTCCCCTTACCGTATAGCCCCCGCGAAGTTAAAGGAGTTGAAGGAGCAATTGAGGGTCTTGTTGGAGAAATGTTTTATTAGGCCTAGCCAATAACCTTGGGGCGCACCGATGTTATTTGTGAAAAAGAAGGATGAGTCTCTTAGAATGTGCATTCACTACTGGCAACTTAATAGGGTCGCCATTAAGAATAGGTATCCTATTCCAAGAATTGATGATTTATTTGACCAATTGCAAGGGGCTAGCCACTTCTTTAAGGTTGATCTTCGGTCTGGGTATCATCAAGTGAAGGTGAGGGAGTGTGATATTCCCAAGATAGCCTTCCAGACTAGATATGGGAATTATGAGTTTGTTGTGATGTCTTTTGGGTTGACCAATGCACCGGCTATCTATATTAATCTTATGAATAGGGTCTTTAAACCCTACCTTAATTCGTTTTTTGTGGTCTTCATTGATGATATTTTGATTTATTCTCGTAGTGAGGAGGAGCATGTGGCTCATTTAAGGGTAGTGCTACAATGATTTAGGGAAGAGAAATTGTATGCCAAGTATGAAAAATGTGAATTTTGGTTAAAAAAGGTTGCCTGCCTAGGTCATGTGGTGTCAGGGATGGTATTAAGGTGGATCCTAAAAGAAGGATGTGATTAGAAATTGGCCTAGACCCTTGACCCCATCAGACATTACAAGTTTCTTGGGCTTAGCGGGTTACTATTGGAGATTTGTGAATGGGTTCTCTTCTATTGATTCTCGCATGACTAAATTGACTCGAAAGAAGGCTCAGTTTGAGTGGACTAATGAGTGTAAAAGGAGCTTCCAAAACCTTGAAAGATAAGCTTGTGTCCGCTCCTATATTGTCACTACCGGAAGGGCTAGAAGGGTTTGTTGTGTATTGTGATGCTTCTAGAGTTGGTTTGGGTTGTGTTCTAACGCAAAATGGTAAGGTCATAGCCTATCCTTCTAGGCAACTCAAAGTGCATGAAAAGAATTATCCTACTCATGATCTTGAACTAGCTGTCATGGTATTTTCATAAAAGATTTAGCGTCATTATTTGTATGGAGTGCATATTGATGTGTTTACCGATCATAAGAGCCTCCAATATGTGTTCACTCAAAAAGATCTCAACTTAAGGCAAAGAAGGTGGTTAGAACTCCTTAAGGATTATGATATTAGTGTGCATTATCATCCCGGTAAGGCTAATGTTGTAGCAGATGCTTTGAGTAGGGTGTCTATGGGTATCCTAGCTCATGTTAATTGTGGTGATAAAGAGGTGGCTAGGGAGGTCCATCGGTTGGATAGATTGAGGGTTAGGTTGGAAGACATTGATAATTGTGGTGTTGTTGTTGATAGATCTAAATCTTCATTGATTTAGGAGGTGAAAGCTAAGAAAGATCTTGACCCTGCTTTGTTGGAATTGAAAGCATTGGTAAAAGATGGTAAGGTGAAGGTTTTCTCCCAAGGGGGAGATGGTACCCTTAGATATCAAGGTAGGTTGTGTGTGCCTTGTTTTGATGGCTTGAGAGAAAAGATTCTTGATGAGGCTCATGGTTCTTCCGATTCTATTCACCCCGGTTCTACCAAAATGTATAGACATTTGACGGATGTATATTGGTGGGGAGGCATGAAGAGGCACTTTGCCAAATTTGTTTCCGGTTGTCATAGTTGTCAACAAGTCAAAGCCGAACATCAAAGGTCGGGTGGCCTAACCCAAGACATAGAGATTCCTACTTGGAAGTGGGAGGAGATTAAAATGGATTTTGTGGTTAGATTGCCCAATACTAGAAAGTGTTTTGATTATATTTGGGTTGTGGTTGATAGGATGACAAAGTCGGCTCATTTTCTGTCGGTTAAGACTACATATGGGGCTGGAGATTATGCTAAATTATACATTCATGAGTTGGTGAGATTACATGGGGTGCCCTTGTCTATCATATTGGACCGTGATTCTCAATTTACTTCACATTTTTGGAGGTCCTTTCAAAGGGTCTTGGTACAAGAGTTAAACTTAATACGACCTTTCACCCTCAAACGGATGGCCAAGCCAAAAGAACTATCCAAACACTTGAGAACATACTTAGGGCTTGTGTATTGGAACTTAAGGGTGTTTCAAATGATCATCTTCCATTGATTGAGTTTTCCTATAATAATAGCTATCATTCTAGCATCGGTATGTCTCCTTTTGAGGCCCTCTATGATAGACGTTGTAGATCACCAGTTGGGTGGTTTGAGGTTGGAGAGGTGGCTTTGTTGAGACTAGATCTGGTTATAGAGGCTCTTGAGAAGGTTAGGATGATTTAAGAAAGGTTGAAGATGGCCCAAAGTCGCCAAAGGTCCTATGCCGATGTGAGGAGAAGTGATCTTGAATTCAAAGTTGGTGATTGGGTTTATTTGAAGGTGTCACTCATGAATGGTATGGTTCATTTTGGTAAAAAGGGAAAGTTGAGTCCACAGGTCCTTATAGGGTAATAAGGAGGATTTGCAAGGTGGCTTATGAGTTGGAATTGCCTAGTAAGATGGATTTGGTTCATCCGGTCTTTCATGTATCTTTGTTGAGGAAATGTATGGGAGACCCTAATGCTATTGTGCTTCTTGATGTTGTGGATGTTGTTCAAGACAATTTTATCGATGAGGTTTCAGTTCAAATTTTGGATGGACAAGTGAAGAGGTTGAGGAACAAGGACGTGACTTCCATTAAGGTCCTTTGGAGGAATCAACAAGTTGAAAGTGTTACGTGGGAGGCCAAAGCTGACATGTGAAAGCGAGATCATTATCTTTTCCACTCCACTCAAGCCTAAGGTATCGATCTAAGTCCCTTATGTGATTCCAAGTCTATATTCAGCCCATGACATTTGCATATATTCATGTTTAAATTGACAATTTCATGATGATTTTACACTTATGTTAAGGTTTTTGAAATGATGTTTAAGTGCATTGTTGCATCCTTATGTGGGCTGAAATTTTCATTTCTATGTCTCTCATATACGTTTCTTTGACATTCGGGGACGAATGTTACTAAGGGGGAGATATTGCAATGACCTCTAAAAGTGCCCGAAAATGTACCTTGGAAATGTCTGGAATCATAATTTCTATATATCTCAAAATTTGTGCATGATATCGAAAATCTGACTCATATTCTTATTCAGGGAGTCAAATTGAGTGGGAAATAGGTCAAACCCCAATTTAAGAGCAACCATAGTAAAATTTGAAAATCGCAAAAATGCGATTTCCAGTGTGCATCCGCGCCCCTGATGTGACGTGCCAAGGGCGCTCTACTGTGTATTTCTGTGCACTATTTTTCTATCTTGGTCCAAGACTTTTGGGTCTTGGGTCTAAGTGTTCCCATGCATGAAAATACTTATACTTAGCCTTATTTCACCCTCATATCATTCAAGACGTTCCCCAATACTAACTCAAACATTTAGCCAAATATTTCACTCCAAACTTCAAGTCCCAAGACTCATCTGAATCTTAAGGTTCTCATTTAATCTTCAAGTCTCCATCTTCAATATTCTTCAAGAATTTTCCAAAGCTAAGGTATGTGGGTTTCTTTCATGGGTTCCTTTCACCCATGATGTTCAAGCTTCCTTTTACCTAAAATTGCATGATTTAAAGTTGATTTACTCATGGGTCTTACTTATTATGAATTTTATTGCACACTATGATGGGGTTACATGAAATTGTGATTGTTTTAGCATGTTTTGAGCCATGAATCTAAGATCTATTGTGAGATTTGATGAAGGGTTTTGATGTATATTGCTTTAGGGTGTTACCAAGAATCTATTGATGGTTTGTCATTGAATTTTCTAGCATGATTTCACTCTTTAATTGCATGATTTTATACTAGCATTACACACCTGCCAAGTTTTGATGTAATATCCGGTTAATATATTTTGAGGAATTGAAGGTTCAATACATGTCTTATGAGTTGAATGACTTTATGATGATGAATGGAACGTATGTACATGATATTCTCCTATTAGCATTGGAAAGTGACCATGCCTTACTCGAGGGTTGCGCGTCAGGTAATCAGGTAGAGGGGTTCGTACCTCAATCACCATGAGTGGTAGAGTGGGATGATCCACTAACTAAGTCGAGGGGTTTGTACCTTGATAATTGAGTTGAGGGGTTTGTACCTCAATCACCATGAGTGGTAGGGTGCGACGATCCATTAACCAATCAAGGGCTTTGTACCTTGATAACCAATTGAGGGGTTTGTACCTCAATCACCATGGGTGGTAGGATGCCACGATCCACCAATCATATGATGATGATCTCTTCTTATACATGTATTGTGTTCTATGTAAGCATGTTTACTTAAGCATTGATCATACATGCCATATTGCTATTATGTTATCTATTGTTCACCATCATGCATTTTGACTATAATGCCTATCTCTTGTTGCATTGCATCTACATACTTAGTACATTCAAATGTATTAACGCATACTCTATGCCTACATGATATTCCATGTAGGAACCGAAATTCTGCTTGATCATCCTCCTCCTCCATGTGGCTAGTACGATTGTCTCTCAAGCTAGTTGGTGAGTCCTCCATTCCGGGGAGAAGTCTATGATTCTATGTTATATATTAAGATTCTTCTATTGATATATGATTATGACTAAGAGGGATGAGGCCAGTTGTTTGTCTTGGTCCCCCGCTCCTATCTATGTAGTAGAGGTGTGGTTGGAACCTTATGTTATATTCATGCTATACTCTATTGAGCTTGCTATGTTCTTATAATGATATGAAGAATGTTCCTTAGTCCCTTATTCCCATTCTTTCTATTCTTATTTTTGTTGCTTAATTGCTTCTGCGACTAAGGATGTGTAATGATATGCTCAGAGGCTTGCTTGGGGTCCCCCTTTGAGTTCCCCTTGCGCTGTGTCATGTCTAGGCCCTAAGCTTGGGTCATGACAAGTACTACTTGATGATATTGAATCACGCTCCTTGACCAAGGATGTGCTTACATATACTATGAGGCTTGTTTGGGGTACCTTCGATTTCCCCATTCGTCATGTCACACTTATGCCCTAGGCTTGAGTTGTGACAAAGCTATTAAATTGTGTTTTCACTAGGGGCAATAAAATATGAGTTGCAATCTTTTTGTTCACCAAGATTTTTTTCTATTAGATTTTTTCTAATAAAATTTTTAATGAGGCAACATTCAAGATGTATTAGTACATGTGTGAGGTTTCAACAAAGAACATCATTTATGGACATCCAGGGGGAGTGTTAGAAGATAATAAATGTCCATTTAATGATACACCTTTTATTTAGTAACCTTTGACTAAATTATATTTTCACCTTTTCTCATTTACTTATACACTTCTTTATTAGTAACCTTTCACTGAATTAAGTTTCTACCTTTTCTTCACCTTTTCTCATTTAGTAATACACTTTTTTATTTAGTAATCTTTCACTAAATTATGTTTTCATCTTTTTCTTCCCCTTTCCCTTATGCCCATAAAAGAATATCCAAACTATATATATGAAAATATATAAATAAACAAAAGAATATACAAACTACATAAAAATATATAAATAAGCAAATAAAAAAAATCTATATTCATATCTCTCTTACTTTTCTTCTTTTAACTCTTCTTTGATGATACTAATCTTGATATTTGATCTTCACTTCATAATAAAAATGAAGTAATAAGTCATCTCCTGAAAATACCCATCAAGAAAGTTAGGCGAAGCTGAATAATAAAAACGGGACACGTGTTTTGCTTTGCATTTGAAAATAGAGGGCCACGTTATTTATCATACTAGGAGAAGTACAACCTTTTTAAGCTTGCTTACTAGAAAGTTATTCTTATTATTATTGTTATTTTATATGAGTTAGTTTAAGATAATTATTTTTTAATTTATGATTTAAAGTAACTGTTAAATATTTATTTAATTATAAATTATTTATTATGAGTAATATAGATATTTTAAAAATTAAAATATTCCTACATATAAAAACATATTAATTTTATAAAAGTGATTAAAAAGAAAAATTAATTGTATATATTGAGAGATGGAGTAACACAGATTTCCCGTGGTGACCAATGATTAATGAAATACTTCAAACAAAAAGAATTAGACAGGCTAATTATAATGTCAAATTACTTTTTGCTGAACCCCCTACATATTACTAGTAATTATCACCAAGTCCTTTCTACGCATTTACAAAATGAGGAATATTTTACTTAGTTTTCTCGGGGACTGGAATTGGTAGACTTTGTGGTAGAGAATTTTAAATTTTTTTTTTGTTGTAGTGTTATTCATTTGACTAACTAAGGTCCTAGACCAATCAAAAAAGAATGTAATAGAAAA
The DNA here is from genome assembly GCA_011800125.2 of Solanum clarkiae. NCBI lineage: Eukaryota > Viridiplantae > Streptophyta > Magnoliopsida > Solanales > Solanaceae > Solanum > Solanum clarkiae. The sequence goes on from JAABOM020060946.1 coordinate 6,615, forward strand.
GAAAAATAGAAGTCAATTGTAGATGCTCAAGGTGGAGTATTCAATTGGAAGTCCTCTTAATTCGAAATGATTTTCTATCTATCAATAATCAATGTAGTTTATATTGGTAAATAATAAGTTATCATTTTTACCAGATTATCAATTATTGCTAATTATCAACTATATGACTGTCTAAATATATTTTTGCTATCAATATATAAAATCTAAATTCTAATTTAAAAATATTACTTTTTTACTTTAATTAAAATGACACATTTTTTTAGTTAATCTAAAAAATATGACACTTCTATATGTAACAGTAATTTAACTTTCAAAAAATAATTTTATATAATGAGATGATTTATAACCACACGAATATTTATAACTTATTTTATATTACTTCCTCTATTACAAAAAAGGAAAAAAAATACTAATTATCACCTTTGGAAGCTCCATAGGATTGGGATCTAAGAATACAGAGCAAATGGAGAAACCAACATCTGATAATGCTAACTCAGAGAATGGAACAGTAGAAGATGATGAAGAAAATCGCCATAAGGAGAACTTAATAGCTTCAATAGAAGCTAGATCTACTCCTGAGCAACTGAATCTCACTCCTGTAGTCCCTGAAAAGAGTGATTTGCAAGAGCTAGTAGCTGAGACCAATGGAACAGTAACTGCTGAAAGTGGATTTGAAAAACAAGAAGAATCAGCTGAAGAACAAAAGGAACCAGCTGAAGAAGCAGCATGGACCAATCTATTTGCTAAGAATAGAGCTGTTGAAAATGGTATGACTCTAGATTATATTACTCCTAAGCTTGTAAATGGCCAACAAGTAGTAAAGCTTGCACAGGCAGAAGTGGCAAAGGAGCTAATGAAATGGGAATCATCCCTAATTGCTTACTTCATTGAAGAGACCCAGGGTGTAAAATGATGCAAAAGTATATTATGCAGTTTTGAACTTCTGTGAAAAAGCCTGATCTGTTCTTACATGATAAAGGTTACTATATCATAAGGTTTCACAGATGAGTGATATGCAGGAGGTGTTATACAATGGACTATATACTATCAGCAATAAATCAGTTGTGTTAAAGCCCTGGACAACTGACTTTAACCTGGAGAAGGAATTTTCCTCAACCATACCTCTTTGGATTAAGTTCCCAAACCTTCCTATGTCATGTTAGAGAAAGAATTCCTTGAGCAGAATAGCAAGTGCAGTGAGCAAGACTATGTATGCAGATGAATGCACAACAAATCAAACTAGAATTTCATTTGCAAGGATGCTTATTGAAGTTAACATCACAAATCCTCTTCCTACTGAAATTGCTATAATGGAGTTTAGTGGAAAACAAATTAAGCAACCTGTCGAATATGATTAGTAGCCAAAGTATTGCAGCAAATGCTCAGTTGTAGGACACTGTTATCCCACAAAATAGATGAAGCGGACTCAAAGATGCAGTACAAAAAGTCAGTACAAGAATGGAAAAGTAAAAGGCTAATAAAACAGGCTATAGAGATCACAGAACAAGTTCTAGAAGCAAAGGATGAAGCAACTCACCAATCTAAAGTAGAGAAACATGTATAGACCCAGCAGGAGTTGAGAACTCCTCATAGAATCCCTCAGATAATGGTGACTAGTCCAGAGTTTAACTTAGCTAACTTCCCAACATTCAAAATAATACCATTAAAGAATGCTTTTGGAAGTTTAGTAAGAAAAACATGCTAAAGGAGTGAATTGGGAAGGAAGCCTTCTAAGAGAGAAGGGACCTCAAAATCCATATAACGGTTTGGTTAGTATGGAATGTGAGGGGAATGAACAAGAGGTACAAATAAAAGGAACTCAAACACCTCTTAAAACATAGGAAAATAAAGCTTGCTTGATTGATGGAGACAAGAGTGAAACAGCAAAACTTCACTAAAATAGTTAGTAATGTATTTCTTGGTTGGGAGGTGCTCAACAACTACCAATGCAGCAGTAATGGAAGGATCTGGATTGCATGGGATTCAAATGTATTTAAAGTTACTGCTAAGGTAATCACAAGTCAACTTATTCACTGCATAATTACTGATATTTCAAAGGCAACCACTTGTGAGTGCTCAGTAGTTTATGGCTTCAACACCATGGAATTAAGTAAGCAATTCTGGATTGATCTAAGAAGTATTAGTTAAAATATCACAGGGCTACGGATAGTATGGGGTGATTTCAATGCAGTAATATATCTTCAGGACAAAATGTTTGGAGCACCAGTAACTCTTACTGAGCTTAGAGATTATTCAGAATGTATACAAGATATAATGATGTATGAACTCGCAGGGAGAATACTAGACTTGGACAAACAAACAAATTGGCAATGCTAGAATCTGCAGTAGGATAGATAGAGCTTTTGACAATCATGAATGGATAATGAAATGGAGACAAGTACAGACTGAGTATGCTTTACCTCAAATATCAGATCATGCTCCTATGCTGCTTAATCTAGCAGGAACACAACAACAAATCAAATCATCGTTTAAATTCTTTAATATCTGGACAGGTCATACTGCTTTCAGGCAAATTGTGGAGAGTCTATGAAAGGATCAACTAGCCAGTGAGCCTATGAAAAACATTTGGAGGAAACTAAAAGCTCTTAAAGAACCACTCGAGAAACTTAACAACAAGGAGTTCAAGGGAACTGAGCAAAAAATCGCCAAGATAAGAGAAGATGTACAACAAATACAAGATCAGTTACAAGGAATTATTCAAATAGGTTGGTAGTCATGGAGAAAGGATCTATACAGGAACTGGAAAAGTCATCCAAAATTGAAGAAAGTGCCTTGAGACAGATAGCCAGAATAAAATGGATCCAGCTAGGTGATGCTAATAATAAATATTTCACTGCAGCTATCAAAGAGAGAACACATAAGAAATAAATTACAAAACTCACAGCCTTGCGGGGAAATAGATTGATCTAACAGTAGAAAATTAGAGATGAAATTCAAAATTTCTACATGTCCCTTATGGGATAAGCCAAGCAAGAATTGCCAGCAGTAAGCAAACAAGTCATGAGAAATGGTCTAGTAATCAGTCAACAACAAGCAATAGCACTATGCCAGCCAATGAATGATGAAGAGATATATGCATCCTTGCAGAGCATAGATGATGACAAAGCACCAGGGGTTGATAGATCGATGCTTATTTTTATAAAAAGACTCGGAGAGTAATAGGGAAGGAAGTGACAGTGGCAATGAAAAGATTTTTGAATACAGGTAGAATCTATAGTGCCATCAACTGTACCTTAATCACACTAGTTCATAAAAAGACTAATCCAGATAATATGGAAGAGTACAAACCAATTGATTACTGCACAGTACTAATAAAATCATTGCTAAAATCTTAACATCAAGGTTGAAAGGAGTGATAACTACAGTGGTAAGTGAAGTTCAATCAGGATTCATTCCAGGGAGAAAAATTGTAGATAACATAATTCTATCCACTGAGTTGGTCAAGGCTTCTCAAAGAAAGCTATATCAGCTAGGTGCATGGTGAAGATTGACCTTCAAAAAGCATATGACTCAGTGGAGTGGATCTATCTAGAGCAAGGGATGACAGAGTGATGTTTTCCTAATAAATTTATCCAATAGATCATGCAATGTGTCAGGACAGTCTCATATTCTATTGTGGTTAATGGAGAATATAATCCACCATTCAGGACTGCTAAAGAGCTTAGGCAAGGAGACCCAATATCACAATACTTGTTTGTTATAGCCATGGAATACTTAAGCAGATTGCTTCATACTTTGAAAGAAAACAATTGTCTCTCCTGTCATCCTAGATGTGCAAAGTTAGATATCTCACACTTATGTTTTGCAGATGACCTGTTGTTGTTTGCCAAAGGTAATCATAAGGCTGTGACAACACTGATGGAGTGCTTTGAGAGATTTGCCCAATCTTCTAGCCTACAAGCAAACAGAGAAAAGAGCCCATCTACTTTGGAGGCATTCCAACTGATGAACAAAGCAACATTGTCCAAATTACTGGACTGACATTGGGACAGCTTCCTTTCAAGTATCTGGGGATCCAACTATCAACCAAAAAAAACTCACAATAAGGTAATGGATGCCATTGATAGAGAAAATAGTTGCAAAGATCACAACCTGGACAACCAAGAAGCTCTCTTATGCTGGAAGATTACAACTGATTCAAGCAGTTCTTTTTGGAGTTCAAGCATACTGGTCTCAGTTATTTATTATCCCAGCAAAGGTATTGAAGCTCATTGATGCATATTGTAGGAGCTTCTTGTGGTCAAGCGCTAACACTTTAACAAGGAAAGCAATGGTGTCTTGGGGGAAGCTTTGTACTCCTAAATCAGTTGGAGGACAAAATCTAATTAATTTAAGGCTATGGAATAAGGTTACAATAGCAAAAATAACTTGGGACCTAGCCAACAAATAAGAGAATTTGTGGATAAAATGGATTCATGCATACTATATCAAGAATAATACCACTTTTACAGCCAAGGTTCCAACTCAAGCATCATGGATCGTTAGAAAGATCATAGAAGAAAGAAGCACACTTCAGCAGACTCAGACAACCAACCAAGGGAAATTAATGATCAAGACAATATGTCAGAAGTTGTTAGGCCAAAACACAAGAGTTCCATGGAAGGCAGTGTTGTGTGAAAATAGTACAAGATCAAAAGCTAGATTCATTTTGTGGCTACAACTCCATAACAAGTTATGCAAGAATGGGGGATAGAAACAGAACGTGCCTGTAAACTCCATCAACAAGAGCTAGAATCAAGAGATAATATATATATATATATATATATATATATATATATATATATATATATATATATGG
>JAABOM020060947.1:0-11433 GCA_011800125.2 Solanum clarkiae
TCGTAGAATCTGATATTGGGTCATTCTTGCCTTTTGTTAAGCTACCAAAAGATAGAGAAGTGTTTTTCCATGACTCTATGATGTCTTCTTTTCCATTTTTGGCTCAATTTTACTTTAAGCTATAACCAAATGTTAAAATCTTTTAAAATGCTATTATTTGACTTTTCAACTGTTTCAGTTTTTGCTGTCATAGGATCTATGTAAGACTGTTAATCTGATTGTATTCCTCAACCTGTAAGTAGTTCAATTTTGTGCCTCAACTTCATGTTTTTCGGCTTAAGCATGACTCTTTTTTTTCTGATCCTTTTGAGTGAAGTATTCCTAGAATGGCTCGTGTTCAGTGATCCATCTTCATTTATAAGGTGGAACGCAACACATTTTTATATGTTTCTTAAAGTGAGGTCAGCTTGCTGTAGTCCAAACAACACACCTGTTTACCTTAATTTTTATGACTTGATACCCGTTAATAGCTTTCCTGTATACTGCTAGCTTGTTAAGTACTCAATTAGTGCTGACATTGTTTCTCCAAGACGTGCTGTAATGTTCAAGGTTTTCGGTATGTTTTGTTAAAGTTTCTGTTTGTTGAGTTTCTCAAAGGATTGCTGAAGTTTTAGTCTCATTTTAAGCATCTATTAGGACCAATATTTATGGCCAAAATTACTTAGCAGTGGCTGACTTGTTTCAATTTATGGGTGCTGTCTGTTTTTTTAATTACCTAGAAGCTCCTAATGGTTGAAGTATTTATTATCTTTCCAAGAAGACCTTGGTTTCCTTCTGCTTACAATTGCTTTGAATTATTTGGTAAGTTTCTTGTGTTCAAATGCATACCTTCCTTTGATTTCTTCCTCAACCCTCGAGAATGTTTGCATTGGCAGTAGTTCTTTATAAGAGAATACTTGAATTTCATTCATTTCCACATAAGATCATGCTTCAATTAATCTTTTTACTCATGTGCTAATTTGTTTGTTCTCATTCATTGCATGAAATCCTTGTTCATGGGTCAATGGACCCTCCCATCCGCATTTTCGGTGGGCCACAGAGGCCCAAACTTCATCTTCTTTGAGTCAGCCCCATTCCTAGTAGAAAGAAGCTGTTATAAATGAGTATACACAATAGCACGAGGAAAAGGCCCCAAAAGTTGCTACCAATATTTAAATGGGACAAAGGCCCAGAATCTTCAATTCTCTTCTTTTATTTCTATATATTTGTATTTGTTTGTGTGCTAACATTTTATATATTATTGGTTTCAATCTAATTAAATTTTTCAATGAGTCAGCATCATTTATTATTTTATTTTAAAAAATATTTTTCATTTAAAAAATAAAAATAATAAATCAAAAAAAATAAGAAAATAAAAAAAATGATTTATATCTTGGTCCAATTTTCAAACATAATCAATTTTCTTTTAAGTTTTAGTCAACTAATTTCAAAATAGTCAAGTCCAGTCAAATCTTTCAAAATTAATCAATTTCAAAACCAGTCAACATTTTTCAAGTCAAATCAAAAGTTAGTCAAATTTTCTAATCGTCGGATAATCGCATTTAGCAGCCATTTCGAGTGCGTAAAACCTTCTCGAAGTGGAAATATGAACCCGAACCTTATCTCTGGATTTTAAAAGGATTTTTCTGTTAGGTCTTTTTAAACATTTATTGATTTTCTAATTATCCGCAAAATTAGGTGACAACTCTGTTTTTCTTTTCAAAATTTCAAAAATTAGTATTCACTTAAATAAATTGAGTCTTAAACTAAACTAATTTTTTATTTTTTTTTCAAAAAGTCATTTTTTGGCATAACAGATATACTACACACACGCCGTCATAATGTAATAACTGACGCCTACATCTTTTCCTAATTAATTACTTAATAACCTTTTTAGTTTATACTAAAAGATAAGTCTAAAATCTTAAATTTTCTCTAATACATAGTTTTTTTCTTTTTTCATTCTTCACTGAATTCTATTCCAAAAGGGTTTCTTCTCCACCCAAAATTCTCCATAGCTATGGAGGACTCCCCATCATCCTCACACCACACAATAAACGAACTCACAAATAATGACTAAAGCGAATATTCAAACAAAAATCAAAGTGGTGCGCAGTCCTCAGGCACTAGAAAAAAACGAACATCCGACTCTATGGATGCTGATTTTAAAGCACGCACACCAAAATCAAGCATGCAATCATAGAATAAGTCAAGGAAAAGAAAGAAAAATGAATCCCCATCAAAAAAGGGCAAAACAACTGCAAAGAAGCCTAAGATATCTGCTAAAGTTACATCACAACCACCATTACCAAAGGTTACTATTTTTTCTTAGTGTTGTTATTTTTTGTTCAAAATATCTTATATCAAATATATTACACTGGATGGATTGAAACTAGCGCGGGTTGATTGTTGTTGTTGAAGATTTTTTTTTGTATCAGTTACGTATAGGGTATAATAAATATTTGTTTGTATCAATGGTCAATAAATCAAATGTACTTTTGTCTATATTCTCAACACTGTATTAGTATATGTTATGTTTATTATTTAATTTTTGTATCAACAAGAAGTTCATGTATTAGTAGTGGAAATATATCTAGAATTGTATCAACACACCATCTCTTGTATCAACAATTGCAAAAATTTAATAGTTATGTATTAGTATCATAAATTTTATACAACTTTGTCAATATTGGTACATGTTGTAGTTAAGTTTCTTGATTTATTTGACTACTGATATACCTGGCAGATTTATATTGACACTGATATATTGATATTGCTGAATTTTAATGTGTATCAACACTGATACTCTTATACATTTTATCCTTTGATACAGTTGAGTGTTGCAGTGTTGATAACTCATTCTTCATGAAATATGTGATGTTCATTGTTATTACATCCACTGTACAATTTTTTTAGTATCTACAATAATTGATATTTATGTTTTAATAAAATTTAGAAAATTTTGTATCAATGTAGGGTATAGAATGTCATCAAGCAAGTTCCCAGGTATTCGTTAAAGGTTTAGAGTAACAACGAGATGGGATTATATTGCAGATATCAAAGCATCCATTAGTGAAGCTGCATTATACATGTTTCGTCAGTCTATTTGTTGCTCTTATTTGGACATGCCCGTGGCACGTCTTCAAGGTCAAATAATGAAGTGTCTTCTATTAATAGATATTGAGCATGATAATGAAGATGTAATACACATTAAACATGGCAAGGGTAATGTTCTTGTATTCAGTCAGAGACAATTTTCAATCATCACCGGACCGAAGTGAACCGGCAACGTCAATGATTTTCGATACACCGATCTCCCTCAGTAAGCTAATGCAGAAATATTTCCCCGAGCCAAATGTAATTGTCAACCAAGAATGTTTTGCTTCTCACTTCATGATGGGTTAGTGGAATGATGATGCCTTTCGAATGACAATACTTTATTTCATTCACACATTCTTGTACTCCCAATTATCAGAATCTTCTGTTCTTGTTGATGACTTTCACATGATTGAGGATGACACTTATGTGTGATTTTCATGGAGAATTGACTTGTATGACAAACTAATTAAAAGCTTTAGGTAGAACTTCACTATTGAAAAACAGCTTTATAGATTATATGACATGTCATACACTCTTAACGTTTTGATGTATAAGTGCTCTTCAAAATTTGCCGAAGATGTTGTAAAAAAATAAGCGAATCGCATCTCAAGAATCCTGAATTGGGAAGTTGTTGAAGAGAAATCAAATGTTTTGACTTTCCTGTGTACCATGTTCATGGAGGTACTTATATTTATGTTACAATCAAATTCTTTACATGATCTCCAATTTTTCTGAATGACTGGCACAAACAAATACATATAAATTTCTTATATATGAAAAAAAATTACACAAACTGATATAAGAAAAAATTATCTTACTGATACAAATATTTTCTATCAAATGTTCATAGATTATAATTACTGTATCAATACTGATACATGATAAACTATAGTGTTTAAAGATAATAACTTTATCGGTCATCTAGCAATGTGATTATCTCCAAAGTTGTTACATACTTAAGAAATTTTTTCACTTATTTGCATATATCAACTATTTACACAATTTTCATTTATAGAGTATTAACTATTCACTGTGTAGTAACACTGTTTAGTACACAAGTTGGTTCTTTTTTTTTTCATAGGCCCCATGTTCCAATATAGTTTCATCCATCGAAGAATTGGATTCTTTCCAGTTACCAGACCTAGTAGATGTTCCTATACCTATACTAATTACGCTGTCTATGTCATCAACAACACACGTTCATGCAAAGTATTCAGGAAATTTTTTTTAGAAGGCTTTGAGGATTTCAGTACTAAACCACCAGAACACTTGTTAAGAAGGTCAAGGCGTATTGTTGATTCAACGCCCCCAAAGAGGAGGATGGCTGCGAAAGCAAAAAAATCGATCCCTGTAAAATATTCAAAGGCTAGAAAGCTCGTATTGCAAGCACAAGTCCATAGAAAGGATGAAGCACATCCATCAGCATTTGCTCCTCCGCAACAGTCAACATCACAAGAAAAACATGATGTCATAAGTGAATTGAAGCAAGTCAAGCGTTATGCAAGGAGATATGTAAGTATTAGTATTCCCTTCCTTTTCTAGTATAGAAATATAATTGACAGTTAACTAATTTTTTTTATTTTTTTAAGGTTGACCACAAGTTTGATGAGCTTGATCTTAAAGTCAATGGACTTGATCTTAATGTCAATAGACTTGATCGTAAGATCAGTGCATCTGATGAAGATGATAAAATCAAATCATAAAGATACAATGAGAGCTTTTGGGAAAGATGTCCCCACTTATGAGGAGGTAACAATCACCCATTTAACAAAATTAATTCAATGAACTCATTATATATTTATTTGTGTAGATTTTATTTTGGATAATTTTTTTAAATTTGTAGGATGTCAACGATGTACCAATACCGACTGTACATGATGATTATAATCAGAGTGGGCCTCATGATCAGAATGATAATATAGTGTCTCCCCCTTCATGTCAGTTCATACAAGTTTCATGGATATTTTAGAAGAAGATCACCATTGTGTTGATGCAACAGAGGCATTTATTAGTCATTAGATATTGTGTATCAGTGGATTTCAATATTGTATCAGCTTACTGATACATAAAATACAATTTTAAAAGAAATAATTATCATTTTTTTAAAAGTTTTTCAACATTGACAGATCTCTCCACAATTGATAAAGTTGAAGAACCACGACAACGGGCCCAACAAACAGAACAACCAGAGGTAAGTCTATCAGTGCATATTCAGGTTGTATCAAAATATTTATTGATACATTCATTGATTTTTATATTCAACAGGCTATGATACAACAAGCTTCAAAAATTGCAACAAAATAGCAAATTTCATGAATGCCTGAAGAGACCAAACATGCTTCGTTTGAGTTCGATGTATCATAGATCGAGATCAAAAAATCAAAAAATGATCCATCTGTACAATATTTTTAAGTCTTTCTTTATTTTAATTTAAGTTTTTTCATACTATTCATTACTTACATCAAGTTATCTTTTAACTATAGGAATCTACCACTTACACAACTTTGGAAGAAGGAATTAATGCTGCAGTTGAAGCATTGCTGATAGATCAATCACCTGGAACACCAATTTAACCTGTTACGGGGAACAAACTAGACGATGAATTATTTTTTCTCAGAGATAGCCAACTCCCAACCACACTCCTTTGCACAAACCTTGTCCTGCATTGTTCAACTTAAAAATCGGCACTATGCATTAGACAGCCTTCTTAGTTTGTACTGTCATCATTTCTGAATGAATTTGGATCATCTGAAATGGAGAAGGAAAAGTTGTCATTTAATCCTCGAATGAGATACCCGTTTCATGGTTACGCTATATATTACAATCCTCCACAAGACACAATCGATGAATTCAAGGAATAGATTAAGAAAAGTCTCAGGATATATCATGCAAACAAGTAAGTATATTTTACATCTATTGAAGTGGATATATGATACATCATATTTTGTTTTTCAATATAAACCAAGACTAATTGTTTTATACATGCATGCATAGGGCACAAGATGAGGATTATTACAAATCTAAGCATTCTTATTTGAACTTTGAAAGAATGGACTTTGTTGTTGCATTTTCACAAAATAAAAATTAGTTCTACAACATGTCGCAAAAGAATGGATATTGAAATGATGAGGTAAACAATGAATTTATTTGATCTTTTAATATAGATCATCAACACTTTGTGTATCAATAATTGATTGTCTGCATTGTATACTATTATCTGCTTGTATCAGCATTTTACCATACATTTCACTGATACATAATTTAATTGCATTTCACTGAGACAATATTAAACAAATGATTTAGGATTTTTGTGAGTCTCTATTTTGATAGTTTTATTGCATTTGCATGTATCAACATTTTTATAATGCATTTACTGATATATCAGCGTTAACAAATTCACTAATACAACACAGTTATTGCAGCACATTAATGTTGTCTTTTACTACCTTCATAAGAAATTCAAGTACCAATTCAACAGTCTATACAGATACACAACAGCCAATTGTTTCTTCAAAAGCTACACAAATGCCATATATGCACGGTATTACCCAAGCGCGGGAAATGTCATTCTTGAAACACAGGAAGACTACGCAAGTAGATCTGTTATAGCTAGAAATGAGAGTTCTATCAAAGATATAATGAATTATTTCTCTGTTTCTCTTTCTATCTGTGACATTTAGTGGATGATATTTACATTTGTGTGAATTGAGAGGACCGATTTCACTGGATATTGGCTATTGTAGATCTGAAAGATAGAGTAATTCGTATGTTTAATTCGTCCGTTGGCACAAGGAACCAGAGTACACCACCAGAAATAAAAAGGATGGCAATGATGTTGCCTAACTATCTAATTAATATAGATTTCTATGAAAAAACTGAGCGTACTGATTTTTCTGCTTTGGCTGCACATAGAGATCCGTCAGCAGGAGAACTTCTTGGTCCACAACATTCATTTGACATTGAATTAGTTCAAGAAACACCAAGATTCTGATAGCCCGTAAGTACTTATGACCAGATTAATTTCTTATTTTTTTGTTGTATATTTTTTATTTAGTCGTTTTCGTTAAATACATCGATTGTGGAGTGTCTGTAGTTGCATTCGTGGAGTATCTCAATGATGGGATACCAATACTATTCAGTTCACTCGACGCGGATTACCTACGACTGCGCTTTTGTGAAAGTACAGAATGAAAAAACATAAAGAAGGATACAAGAGCAAAAATGGCGAACCTCCAAGGCCCAGGGATGGATTTGCACAGTTATACATGGAAGATGTTGTGAACATATGATAGTTTGCTTTTTTAAATACTATAAGTTTTTATGTTAATTTTTCGGTGATTTCCTTTTGATGGAATTATTTTGATCAAACTATTACGATCAATCCACCACTAATACTATCTTATATTATGTTGGTTTTATACCTTGGAGTATTGATATATCTCTGTGGTTTGCAGTTAAAATATCTTTGTGTGTTGAAAATAATCATAGGATATATATCTCAACAAACAGAAGAATGGATACTGATACATAAAAAACTACATACTGATACACAGTTGCTAGACAGTAACACAGTTATTATAAAATGACTGTGAATATTGATACACAATTGTTAGACACAGTTGTTATTGATACACAATTGTTAGACACAAGACAATCAACATTGATACACAATTATTACAAAATGATACTGTGTATCAACAAAGAAAGAACAATATAATACATTGGATGCATTCCAAAATTTTATATAAAAAATAATGACTACTGATACATAGTTGTTACTAAATGAAACAATAAATCAATAAAGCAAAAACAATACAAATGGATACTGATCCATCTGTAATTATACAATGAATACTGATACACAAAATAATGAATACTGATACACATTTCAGAAAAATTGTATCAGTGATTAAATAAAAAACAGAGTAAAAGTAAAAGCTTTAACAATTTTTGCAATGTTCACAAATGATTTACAAATTAATAAATGAAAACACACAGATGTCACAACTTAAATCTTGTTATTGATTATGGATCGTTTTTATTTTGATACACTGCAACAAAGGCAAAATAAAACGAACAACAGAAAACCAAAACAATTCTATGCATCATTTTTCCTTAGGAAAGAAAGCACATGTTCTTCTAATGTGTCCCTCATGCCCACACCTTTCACAGGTGTTTGTGCTAACTTTTACCTTTTCCCCCGCATTCTTCTTTCTTCCCTTCCTTTGCCTACTTGGCAATTTTTTGTATTTTGGTGGCAGTACAATTTCCTCCAAAACATCCTTTGGTGTAGTCCATTCCACTCTATCTGGCATTGAAACCATCGAAACTTCATAGAAGCATATTGATAACATTTTTTACTTTTAACTCAGCGATCGCATGTGAACAAGGAATTTCATCAAACTAGAACCTTCCACAACTGGATGATTTTCTTCTCAGACAAATAATATATTTTCTTCCAGAATTATAAATAAAAAATATATATTCTGAAGAAGGTACAACTTGCCATATTTATAATTTTATCAACTATGTTTAATCTCAATCAAACGAATCGTAATGTATCAATATGTTCATGAAACGATAAACAATCTGATAAACATTTAGTATAGTGGATATTAAAAAAAAAAAGAAACATCCTTACCTTTATTGTTGCATATTTTATTGTATTCTCAATAAGAATATCTTTAAATTTTCTACCCAAAGAATCCTTTGTGTATGATGCCTTCTCTCTATTTTTGCAGTTTTATTTATCAAAAAGGATCCTAGTTTCCTTCAAAAAATCAAGTAAGGGCAATTGCCTTGCCTCCACAAGACACCCATTCTACATTCTACTGTGTTCAAAGTCATCATCCTCCCCCTATTCACTGTTACATGTACTCTTGACCATTTTTCATACCCAACAGTTCAAGGTAATCCTTAACTCTATGATCAATTTTGTTCACCTTCACCATAATCCTATCAAAATCTTCCTTTCTATAACACTTCGCCATTACATAGTACATGTCACTTAACAAGTCCTTGCTCTTCCTGAAATTTGAGCAAATATTTTTTAAAACATGTCAAATGCATGCACAATGTGGAACTCCTAGAAAAACAATACTCATACTCTTCATGATACTTTCATTTCGATCCGATACAACACACATTTGGTCTCTTACTCCAAACGCATTTCTGAACTACTCAAAGAAACAAGTCCACGATGAATCATTTTTTGTGTCAGCAATAGCATATGCTAGAGGCAATATGCAACCTTTATTTATAAAAATGAAAAAGACAGAATTACTCGTTTCGCATATTTTGTAATACTGATACATGTTTTACTTTTTAATTAAACATAAAAATAAAATAAAATAAAAAATTCTGCATACCTGCACCGTCCAGCATGCTTGCCGATATAAACGTCTCTTTGTATGGCTCGCTTAGATGAGCACCATCGACAACTACTACTGGTCTACAGAATTGATACCCTCTCAACAGTGGTCTTAATGCATGTCACGACCCAGACTTAGGGCCTAGATGTGATACAGCGTATGGGAATCCGAGAATTCCCAAACAAGGCTCAAGATACCAAAACTCACATCATCAGTTTGGAAGCATATTCAATAATCAACACATAGTTCTAAGGAAGGGGAAAGTAGGACTGACACTATGGGGGAAATTCAGGACTTAGGATCTTTCCATCAACATAAGATTCAATTTACATATCAGTACTCAAAGATAACCAAATACATAACATATACTTAACCATAATTCATAGCATATATCGTAAAGAGGTTTACAAGGTATCCAACAATGCCTCTACATAGATGAGTCGGGGGCTAAGACATACCTCGAACTCACTATCAAGTACAAAGATGAAAGAGGTAACATAGGCAGATGGATGGTAGTTCGTCCTTGAAAGATAGGATTCACTACTACAAGCAAAATCGAAATCCAAGTTAAGCATCGAATGGTGGATGATCAAGGTCCTCGGTCCCTAATGATAAAATCATGTAGGCAAGAGTATAATTTAGTATGTTTGAATGTACTAAGTATGCGGGGTGCAATGCATGTAACCTATCAAAACCTACATATCAATGTTAGATGACAAAGACACATACTATCAAAAGAGATATATAACAAGGAATATAAATATAACAAAATGCCATGAAATTCATGATCCATGAAACACAAATGATGCTCATATTTATAGTAAGGATGTGACTTTAACCAACGTGAGTAAGACCAAGCGAGCTATTACTTGGAATCCTGATGAATACCCCTCACTGATAAAGAGGTGGTCTACTTGCCAAAGGTAAACTATATTTAATCTTACGGGAACACATCCCATTTCGTATGAAGCAATCTTCCTTACGGGAACACATCCTATTTTGGATAGGATTTCCACAAATCACAAATCAAATCAAATCATTTCTTCTCCTTACGGGAACACGTCCCATTTCAGAGGCATCTTTTCTTACGGGAATACATCCCATTTTGGAAAGGACCCTATGCTAGGCACATAGTTCAAGGAAAGAGAGCATCCCCTCAATCCATCGATACTAAGTCGTCATCCCACAAGAATGCCTATAATATACATATACATACTTTCAAAGAGACAATAGTCATTTTTCAAGTCATTTCAAAGTACAATTGGGCTTAAAAGCCAAACACCGTTCATAATAATTCATTCTTAGGCTCAAATGCCAAAATCATAATTTCATAGTCATAATACTCATGCACAGGAATAGCCCATTCATATACAAAATGGTGCAAGCACCCAAAATGCTCAAAGAGCCAAAACTAAAGACATATATGTGATCACAATATTGTCATAACCAATATCTTATCAAAATCATATCATAGAACATAATTAGGCTTAATTCATAACATAATTCCCATGATAATTCAAGTACATGAATTCATATGCTATAAATAGTGAGAGAATGATATGGGTAACTAGGATTAAATTTAAAACCGACAATATAAGGTGAATTTGAAATAAATACACAATTAAATTCATATTTAAATCCAATATAAGTTCATCCATGCATGCTTTTGAAAAGGGACATGCATACTTGTAATTTCACAAACCCAAAGTAAATCTTCATATAATGGTTTAAATCACATTAAAATCATCAAATATAGACTACCCATGCATCAATAAAATTTTAGGAATAATAATATTCAAAACCCCAAATTAAAGTAAGCAAAATCCATGTAGGTTTCCTTGAAAATAATTTTGGGTCTCCTTGATTGGAAGGAATAAAGGACCAAGCCACATACCTAAGACTTTGAATTTCTTGAAATTGAGTTGTGAAAGGCTTGAAGTTTGGAAGTGGGTCTTGGAATCCAAAGCTTGCTCTTGAGTTTCCT
>JAABOM020060948.1:0-11432 GCA_011800125.2 Solanum clarkiae
CCGATCTAGGGGATGTGCTATGCCCATCTACCATGTTAAGGGGTTATATGCCTTGACCACTATGATGGGGTTGCTATACCCATCTACCATGTTGGGGGTATATACCTTGACCATTATGACGGGAGGGGGGATGCTATACCTATCTACCATGTTAACGGGTATATACCTTGAATACTTTGATGGAGGGGGGGGGTTGCTATGTCCATCTACCATGTTGAGGGCTAGATACCTCAATCACCTTCCAAAGGGGTGACATGCCTTGGATTCCACGTAATAACTTACTTTGTTAATGATGACGGTCTCTTCCTACACATATAATATATATCCTTAAGCTATATGTCTATAGGGAGGCTTTACTTCAAGCATTGATCATGCATACCATATTGTTATTATACCGTTCATTACTTATGATTATGTATTTCGATTATGTTGCCTATGTCTTGTTGCATTTTACCCTATATAACACATACTCCATGCCTACATGATGTTACCATGTAGAAATCAGAGCGCCTCACGATCATCCTCCACATGGCTAGTTTTGGCATCTTGAAGTTAAGCTTTTTGTGAGTCCTCAAGTTTGGGCACACTAGCTATGCTACTCGTACTTATATTATTTCTCTATATAGATATTTGATACTATGAGGGAGAGCTCCGAGTATGTCTTGGCCTCCGCCCAATCTATGTTCAAAGATGTTATTGGAACAATTGATGTAATTATGCTTTGAGCTTTGACTCTTCTATGTCTTATGCTATTAAAGACTTCCCTTTTTCCTGTTTTCCCTTATTTATATCTCTTATTGTTTTTTATTTTGTTTTCGCGACCAAGGATGTGTGTATGTTATGCTAAGAGGCTTGTTTGGGGTCCCTTCGGGTTCCCATTCGTTGTGTAACATCTAGGGCCTAGGCTTGGGTTATGACAAATATAGTTCAGAGCAGTAGGTTGTTAATGGTCCTTTGAATCCAACACACCATGTCGATTGGAGTCTTGTTTATGGTTTTGAAGTGCACCACAACTATGAGTAAGAAGATTTGAGTCGTTTTAGAAAATATTTCCTAATGAATGTTCTGTGCTATTCTAGATCATACCTATTCTAAGAGGATGAATAAGAAGAGCTCATTCACTCGAGGAGCAACCGACCCCTCCCGCTCCGCAAGCTCTCAAGATAGGGGAGTGGTGCATGAAGAGTTCCAGGATGATATTACCATATTGTCTCAAGCTATAACCAACCAAATCAACCAAGGGGCCAAGCCCCTCATGCTCCTACTTTGGCCTCAAGGGTGAGGGATTTTACTAGAATGAACTCACCGCAGTTCCATGGGTCTAAAGTGGATGAGGATCCTCAAAGAATTTATCGACAAAGTGTATAAAGTGTTGTCCATTATGGGGGTTAGATCAAACGAGAAAGTAGAGTTGGCGGCCTACTAACTCAAAGGGGTGGCTCAAATTTGGTTCACCCAATGGAAGGTGGAGAAGGGAAATAACAATGTTATCCTTTGGGAAGAGTTCAAGGCATTTCTCAACTAGTTCTTTCCTACAGAGCTAAGGGAGGACAAGATTATGGAATTTATGAACCTTAAGTAAGGTTCCATGATTGTGAGGGAGTATGCCCTCAAGTTCAATAAACTCTCCAAATATGCTCCATAATTGGTGGCCGACCGAAGGTCTAGGACAAACAAGTTTGTGTCGGGTGTGTCCGACTTAGTTAATAAAGAGAGTCAAACCACCATGTTGGTAATTGATATGGATTTTTCCCTCCTCATGACTTATGTCAAACAATTGGAGGGGGAAAAGCTTAGAAAGAGCTGAAGTGGTGAGGCCAAGAGGGAACATTTTGAAGGTAGATTCCACAATTTCAAGGGTGACCAGTTTCCTCAAGGCCAAGGATCTTCCAATGCTCCTGATAGAAGGTATGTTAATGACAACACAAGGGTCCAAGGTGGTGGTGGTGTGGTCCCTAACCCTATGTGCCCAAGATGTTGTAGAGGCAATAATAGCCCATGTTTGAAGGATACTAATTCTTGCTATGGTAATGGTAAAGTGGTTCATATGGTTATTGATTGTCATTGTAATAGAAACAAAGATAGAGATGGTCATCCACAAGGATAAGGTGCAAATGGGAGTCCAAAGGGGAGAGGAGGTCAACAAGGGAGTGCCCCAAGGCAAAATTTATTTTATGCTCTTCAAGGGAGACAAGGAGTGGATGAGGTGCCCGATGTCGTCACCGGTATGTTAAAGGTTTTTTATTTTGGTGTGTATTCTTTGATAGACCCAGGTGCTACTCTTTTTTTTATTACTCCTTTTGTTGCCAAAAAGCTTCTTGTTAGTCTTGAATTATTGTGTGAGCCTTATGAAGTGTCTAACCTCGTTGGTGCATTTATTATTGCTAGAAGAGTTTATGAAAATTATCTCGTTTTCATTTTGAATAAAATCTTGGATTGTGATTTTGTTGAATTGGATATGGTTCATTTTGATGTCATTCTTGGGATGAGTTGGTTGCATGCATATTATGCTTCTATTGATTGTTGAACCCATAGGGTCAAATTCTAATTCCCTGATGAGCCCATCTTTTAGTTGGAAAGTTCTGAAGTGGTGGTCAAGGGTAGGTTTATTTCTTGCATTAAAGACCAAAGATTGATTTCTAAGGGTTTTCCCTACCATCTTGTGAAGGTTAGGTATGTTTAGTCCAAAGTCCTCCCTATAGAGTCGGTTCTGGTGGTTAATGAGTTCCTTGATGTCTTTCCCGATGAGCTTCTCGATGTTCCTCTCGAAAGGGAAATAGATTTTGGCGTAGACCTCCTTCCTGATATTCAACCAATTTCTATTCCCCCTTAGCATAAGACCCCAGTAGGGTTGAAGGAGTTGAAAGAACAATTGAGGGATTTGGTTGAAAAGAGTTTTATAAGGCCAAGTTAATCATCTTGGTGTGCACCTATGTTGTTTGTGAAAAAGAAGGATGGTTCTCTTAGAATGTGCATTGATTACTGGGATCTTAGTAGGGTCACCATAGAATAAGTACTCTCTACCAAGGATTGATGATCTTTTTGACCAACTTCAAGGCACTAGTCACTTCTCTAAAATTGATCTTTGGTCTGGGTATCACCAAGTGAAACTGAGGGAGTGTGACATTCCCAAGACGGCTATCTGGACTAGGTATGGGCACTATGATTTTATGGTTATGTCCTTTGGTTTGACTAATGCACCGACTATATTCATAGATCTAATAAATAAGGTCTTTAAACCCTACCTTGAATTTTTTGTGGTGGTTTTTATTAATGATATCTTGATCTATTCCCATAGTAAGGAGGAGCATGTGGATCACTTGATGGTGGTGTTGCAAATGTTGAGGGAGGAAAGGTTGTATGCTAAGAATGAAAAATGTGAGTTTTGGATGAAAGAGGTTAACTTTCCAGGACATGTGGTGTCGACTAATGCAATTAAGGTTGATCCTAAGAAGACGAAAGTGATTAGAAATTGGCCTAGACCTTTGACTCCATCGGACATTATATGTTTCTTGGGTTTGGTGGGTACCGGAGGTTGGTGAATGGTTTCTCTTCCATTGCTTCGCCTATGACTATGTTGACCCAAAGGAAAGAAAATTTTGCATAGACCGATGAATATGAGAAGAGGTTCTAAACTTTGAAAGATAAGATTATCTCCGTTCCTATCTTGTCTCTACCAAATGTGTTGGAAGGGTTTGTTCTATATTGTGATGCCTCAAGAATTGGTTTGAGTTGTGTTTTGATGCAAAATGGTAAGGTGATAGAATATGCCTCTAGACAACTTAAGGTGCTTGAAAAGAATTATCTTACCCATGATCTTGCGTTGGCCGTCGTGGTATTTTCTTTGAACTTTTGGCATCCTTACTTGTATGGGGTTCATGCTGATGTGTTTACTGATCATAAGAGTCTCCAATATGTGTTCACCCAAAAAGATCTCAACTTGAGACAAAGAAGGTGGTTAGAGCTCCTTAAAGATTATGATATGAGTGTGCATTATCACCCCCGGTAAAGCTAGTGTTGTAACTGATGCTCTAAGTAGGGTATCTATGGCTATTCTCGCTCATGTTGATGACGGTGGCAAAGAGGTGGCTAGAGAGGTTCATCGGTTAGCTAGATTGGGGGTTAGGATAGAAGAGGTTTATAATGGTGGTCTAGTAGTTGTTGATGGTTCTAAATCTTCATTGATTGTGGAGGTAAAGGCAAAAAAAGATCTTGACCCCATATTGCTAGAATTGAAGGCCTTGGTGAGAGATGTTAAAGTTGAGGTTTCCTCCCAAGGGAGAGATGGTGCCCTTAGGTACCAAGGTAGATTGTGTGTGCCTAATGTCGATGAATTGAGGAAGTTGATTTTAGATGAGGTTCATAATTCATCCTATTCTATTCACCCGGTTCTACGAAGATGATAGAGATTTGAGGGAGGTGTATTGATGGGGTACTATGAAGAAAGACATTGCCAAGTTTATATCCGAATGTCAGAATTTCCAACAAGTAAAAGACAAACATCAAAAGTCGGGTGGCCTAGCCCAACATATAGAGATTCCTACTTGGAAGTGGGAGGAAATTATCATGGATTTTGTGGTTGGATTGCCTAAGACTAGAAAGCATTTTGATTCTATTTGGGTTATTATGGATAGAATGATAAATTCATCTCATTACCTACCATTCAAAACTACTTAGGGTTCCGAATATTATTCAAAATTGTATATTTATGAGTTGGTTAGATTGCATGGGGTGCCTTTGTCTATCATATCGGATCGTGGAGCTCAATTCACTTGTCATTTTTGGAGGTCTTACCAAGGTTAAGTTTAGCACGACCTTCCACCGTCAAATCGATGACCAAGCCAAAAGAACCATCTATACTCCTATGGATATGCTTAGAGCTTGTGTTTTGGAGCTTAAGGGTAGTTGGGATGAACATCTTCCACTCATTGAGTTTGCTTACAATAATAGTTATCAGTCAAGTATTGGTATGGCTCCTTTTAAGGCTCTCTATGGTGGACGTTGTAGATCCTCGGTTGGATGGTTTAAGGTAGGGGAAATGGCTTTGTTAGGTTCGGATTTACTCATGGAAGCTTGAAGAAGGTAAGGTTGACAAGGGATAGATTGAAAACAGCCCAAAGTAGACAAAAGTCATATTCTGATGTGAGAAAGAGAGAGCTTGAATTTAAGTTTGATGATTAAGTTTACTTGAATGTACCACCCATGAAGGGTGTGTTTCAATATGGCAAGAAGGGTAAATTGATCTGAAGGTTTGTGGGTCCTTATAGAGTGTTAAGTAGGATTGGTAATATGGCCTATGAGTTGGAGTTTCCCATTGAAATGAATATGGTCTATCTGGTCTTCCATATATCTATGTTGAGTAAGTGTGTGGGTGACCCAGGTGCTATTATACCTTTGGATGTTGTGGGTATGGTAAAGATAATTTGACTTATAAGGAGGTTCGGGTAGAAATTTTGGATAGACAAGTGAAGAGGTTGAGAAACAAGGTTGTAGCTTCAGTCAAAGTCCTTTGGAGGAATCAACAAGTTGAAAGTGCCATATGGGAAGATGAGATAGACATGAGAAAATGATGTCTATACTTTTTTCGCTCCGTTCAAGCCTAAGGTACTAATTTAAGTCCCTTGCATAATTTGATGTCTTATGATTTAGCCTTTATGTCATTTGCATGCATTCATGTTTATGTTGACAAGTTCATGGTGATTTAGACATTTATGTTGAGTATTTTGAAAATGATATTTAAATGAATTGTTGCATCTATGTCGGGCTGAAATCTTCATAATTACTTCTCTTATGTATGCTTCTTTGATATTCTGGGATGAATGTTACTAGGGGAGATACTGAAATGCCCCAAAAATGATAGAATGTGTGACTCGGAAATGCCCATAATATTAGTTTTTATATATCTCAAAATCCATTTGTGATATCAAAAATCCAACTTCATATGTGTTATCATGGGTGAAATTGAGTGGGAAATAAGTATAACGCTGATTTTAGAGCACCCGTAACAAAAATTTAGTATTCCAAATTTGCAGATCCTAGAGACGATCCTCGCCCTGGATGCGGTGTGCCAGGGGCGCAGATCAGTGTTATTTTGTGCCTCAAAATCTTGTTTCAGCCTAAGGCATTGGGTTCTTGTGCCCATGCTTTCCTATGCATAAAAGAACCTATACTTAGTCATTTTCAACTCTACATCACTCAAGACACTCTCGAAACCCTCTCTAATACTTAGCCAAATATTTCATCCGAAATTCAAGTTTCCCAAACTTAATTCCGGATCCCAAGAACTTCATTCAAGATTCAAGTTCTCATTCAAATCTACATCACAGAAATCCCCAAATTTGAGGAATTTGGGTTTCAACCATTGGATTCTTTCACACATGGTGCCTAGGTTTTTTTTTAATGTAAATTGCATTTTTTTCAAGTTGGATTATCTATGGGTATCTCTTTGTATAAAATTTGATTATAAACTATGTTGGAGTTTCATAAAATCATGACTGTTTAAGTATGTTTTTAGCTTTGAATCTACAATCTATTATAAGATTTGATGAGGGGTTTCATGGTATCTTGCATAAGGGTTTTACTATTTGTTGGTGGGTTGATTTAAATTGAGTTTTCTCACATGATTTCACTCATGAATTGCATGATTTTGAACTAGCATTACATACCCACCAAGTGTTTGATAAAATGTCTTGACATGAATTGTTTGGTTATTAATGGCCTAAGATATGGTTCACAAGTTAAGTAACTTTATGATGATGAAGGTATTGTATGTATGTATTGAATTCATGAAAAAGTATCTATAATATTGCAAGTTGACCACACCTTATTTACGGAGTGATATGCCTCAACCACTATGATTGGGCGGGGAGGGGGGTTTACTATGCCTATCTATCATGTTGAGGTGCATATACCTTGACCATTATGATGGTGGGTGCTTGCCCAGCTACCACGTTGAGGGGTATATACCTTGACCACTATGATGGATGGTGCTATGCCCATCTACCATGTTGAGGGATATATACCTTGACCACTTTGATGGGAGGTGCTATTCCCATCTACCATGTTGAGTGGCAGATACCTCAATCAACTTCCAACAGGGTGACATGCCCATACCACCATGTTGAGGGGTAGATACCTCGACCACCTTTTTGGGGGTTGACGTGCCCATACCACCATATTGAGGGGTGGATACCTTAATCACCTTCTAAGGGGGTGACATCTCTTGGATTCCACGTAGTACTTGCTTGGTCTATAATGATTATGGTCTCTTCCTACACATGTATTATGCTTTATATCAGTTGTATGATTTACAATCATGTTTTATTTCAAGCATTGGTCATCCATGCCATATTGATACTATATTTATCCATTGCTTATGATTATGGATTTTGACTATGATGATTTATGTCTTGTTGTATTGCATTCTACATACTTAGTGCATTCAAATGTACTAGTGCATACTATATGCCTACACGATGTCACCATCTAGGAACCGGAGCACCTCTGGATCATCCTCCACGTGGCTAGTATTGGCATTTCAGAAGATAAGCTTTGGTGAGTCCTTAAGTCCGCGGACCATAGTTTTGCTACTCTTACTATTTGATATATCTTTATGTTGAACACTTGATACTACGAGGGTGAGCCCGGAAAGTGTCTTCGCTCTCACTCCAATCTATGTTAGAGGTATTGTTGGAACAATAAATGTACTTATGTTATCAGCTTGACTCTTGTGTATTTTATTATTATCAAAGACTTCCATTAGTCCCATTCGCATTACTTATATCTCTTGTAGTTGTTATTATGCTTCCGCGACAAAAGATGTGTGATTGATATGCTAAGAGTCTTGTTTAGGGTTCTTTCGGGTTCCCCATTTTCTATGTTACATCTAGGCTCTAGGCTTGGGTCGTGACATCATCCTAGGTGATAGGTAGAGAAAGAACCACCTAGGTAGTTGTTTGAGGAATGCGAGTGTTATCTTTGGGTGTGGCGAAAGAGGGAACAAAGTTGTGGATTGTCCAAATGCTCCTAAGAAGGGTTGAGGCCAAAGGGCTCTAGGTGATAAAGGTCAACCAAAGGCTCAACTAGATGGTGCTCTAAGGAACAACAAGTTCTATGCATTACATACTAGGCAGGAGGTGGGAAAAACTCCAGATATGATGACTGGTACGTTAAAGTCTTTGATTTTGATGCATATGCATTAATTTATCTGGGTGAAAATTTATCTTTTGTGACACCTCTTTTGGCTATTAAATTTGTTTTGAGTCTTGACATTTTGAGTGGCCCATTCTCAGTCTATACTTCTGTGGGTGAGTCTATTATTACTCATAGACTTTATGGGATTTTCCTATTTCTATCCTGCATAATGTCCTTCCGTGTGATCTTGTGGAACTTGAGATGTACGATTTTGATATTATTCTCGAGATTGATTGGTTGTATGCTTCTTATGCTTCTATAGATGGTAGAACTCGAAAGGTGATGTTTCAGTTTCCAAAATGAGTCTATTCTTGAGAGGGAGGGTAGTGACTCCGTTTTTACTAGATGGTTTATCTCATCTCTCAATGCCTTGAAAATGATCTATAAGGGGTGTATCTATCATATAGTGAGGGTTAATGATGTGGAGTCTGAGTCACCTACTGATATGTCGGTCCCTATAGTTAATGAGTTTCCATATGTCTTTCTTGAAGACTTGCCTGGTATTCCTCCCGAAAGGGAAGTAGACTTTGGCATATATGTTCTCCATAATACTCAACCTATTTCCATATCTTATTATCATATGACACCAGTAGAATAGAATGAGTTAAAGGATTAGTTGAAAGATTTGTAGGAGAAGGGTTTTATCAGGCAAAGTATATCACCATGGGGTGCTTATGTTTTGTTTGTAAGGAAGAGGAATTGGTCACTTTTAATGTGTATTGACTATTGGTAATTAAATAAGGTGACTATAAAGAACAAGTATTCGCTGCGAAGGATTGAGGACTTGTTCGACCAATTACAAGGAGCTACTCATTTCTCAAAGATTGATTGATGTCACCCAAGTTACACATCCTTTTTGAGGATAAAGTAGTTTTTGTCAAGAAATAAAACCTAACCAAGGTTAGGGTCTAACCCAAGGGAATACGTAGACATAGGAGAATACAATTAATGCAATTTGAGTAATTAACCAACTTACTTCCCCAAGGGAGGGGGGGTTTGCAATAATAAGTAGAAAAGTAAAACTAACATAAGAGTTAAAGCAATATAGAGAGAAACTAGGGTTTTTGTGCTCCCCATGATTCTCTAACTTAGTATCACCGGATAATGTTAGGACCAAAGGCTAGGGCCTGTACGTGACACGGCGAATAGTGAACCTAAAGGAACCCCAAACAAGCCTCTTAACTTGTCATTACACATCATTGGTCGCGGAAGCATATATGAGACATAAAAAAGCAATAATAGGGAAAAGGGACTAAGGGGAAAGCTCACATAACATCATAGATAATAGACAAAGAGTCAAGATCATACCATAGATACATAACATGTCCAACAAACACCTCTAATACATATATAGTGTGGGGGCCAAGAAAAAGCAATCGGGCTCACCCACATATTCAAAATAGAACGTAAAGGAGAATGACTCAATACATAATAAGAGCAACATAGACTAAGGTCCCTGAAGTGGATGACTCACCGACTAGCTTGAGTAGTGTCGAACCAGCCACGTGGAGGAGGAGGAGGATGGTCAACTTGGGAACTGGTTCCTATATGGTGATATCATGTAGGCAAGAGTATGCATTAGTACGTTTGAATGTACTAAGTATGTAGGATGCAATGCAGCAAGAGATAGGTACCTTAATCAAAATGCATAACAATAGCCAATAGGCATAATATAACAATATGACATATATGATCAATGCATAAGTAAAACATGCTTAAGTAATTCATGCTCATATAGGATATCATAAGTGTAGAAGAGACCAAGCTAGATTTCCAAAGTACAAACCCCTTTGTAGGTTAGTGATGATAGCACCCATTATTCTAATGTGTGAGGTACAAACCCCTTATCAAGGTTAGTGATGATAGCTCCCATCACCCTTGTGTGTGAGGTACAAACCGCTCAGCAAGGTTAGTAATGATAGCACCCATCACCCTAGTGTATGAGGTACAAACCCCTCATCAATCTTAGTGATGATAGCACCTATCACCCTAGTGTGTGAGGTACAAACCCCTCATTAAGGTTAGTGATGATTGCACCCATCGCCCTAGTGTTTGAGATATTAACCCCTCAACTACGTTACTCGGATCGGGCATAGTCTAATGAAATACTTTATATAGAATATATCATATGCACAAACTCTTTTCATCATCATTTAGTCATTCATATCATATCTCATGGATTGGACCTTCAATTCCTCAAGAAACCACATCCCGACGTTTTATCAAACACTTAGAGGTTGTGTACTGCTAACGTAAAACCATGCAATTCAAAAGTGAAATCATGCAAGCAAAATCCATTGTAAAACCAACAATCAATACCTTGCAACACACTCAAGCAATAGACATCAAAATCCCTCCTCAAGTGTCACAATAGATCCAATATTTATAACTCAAAACATAGCAAAACTGTCACAATTTCATATAGCTTTATCTTAGTTTGCAGTAAATTTCATAATATCCAAGACCCATTTGTAAATCAACTTTAAATCATGAAATTTGAGTAAAAGGAAACTTGGGTATCATGGGTGAAAGGAACCCAAGAAAGAAACCCACGTAACTTAGCTTGAAAATGAGCTTGGTAAAGATTGGAGATGGAGACTTAAAGCTTGAAGAGGAACCTTGAAGGACATCCTTAGTTCCGGATGAGGGTTTGATACTTGAATTTAGGAGTAAAATTATGGCTAAGTTTTTGAGTGAGAATTGAGGAACATTTAGGATGATATGAGGGGGAACACTTAAGCCCAACACTTTGAAGTCTTCGACCGAACTGAAAAAAACCACCATTTTTGTCACGCCCCAAAGTCCCAATAGGGCGGACTGACACTCGTTGCCGCTAAGGGTTGGGAGAACCAACCTGTATCTGTGCACTTTCTATATATATTTATGAGGGGTTTCTATGCTTCACATGCCTTTAAGAAAATAAATGGTGATAACAAGCCAAAAGGAAATGCATATGACTAGGCCGTTGAGGCCACAGTGTCTAAAGTACGAGACATGACCACACTTTAATTTAAATAGTCTACAAAGCCTCTAGATAAGGAAATGTATCTGATAACGGTTGGGATAGGCCCCGTCTCGACTAACTATACAATACAAAATATAAGCTCTAGACATGCAAAGCTCCAAAGCAACCTGAATCTTGGTAGTAGTAGATGGATGTCATGTACTCCTACTAGGGAGATCTACTAGCACCTGTACCTGCAGCATGAAATGCAGGTCCCCTGTAAGGGATGTCAGTA
>JAABOM020060949.1:0-11432 GCA_011800125.2 Solanum clarkiae
AGCTCAATATCTCTATCTCCCTTCTCATTTAAGAGCTTATGAAAGTAAGCTTGCCACCTTGATTTAATGGAAGTGTCATCTACCAACACCTCACCCTCCGCGTCCTTAAAGCTGATGGAAACATATTGGTTAAAAATGCCATGGACATAGTGACACAATCCAGTTGGGGTCAAAGAATCAAATACCAAGATATCAATATTACATAATTATTACGTAATGGAGGATAGAGCGTGCGCAGACCATATCATTACCTTGTAAAGGTAAAGAGGCTATTTCTAAAAAATATTATGGAATAATATATTCTCCACTTTTTTCGAACAGAAATGATTGATTATGTAAGTCAAGTTAGAAATAAATAATTATTTTCTCTACACATGTCTTCTAGAGAATTTATAATCAAGTTAATAGAAGCCCTTTTGTCTTCAAGGAGAATGATTCATCATGAAGTAAAATTGAATGGAACAAAAAATGGTCATCTCACTTGTCTTCAGAAAAGAATTGAAGTGATTGACAGTGTTCTCTCCCACAAAATTTTCAACAATTACTAATCCATTTATAGGCTTGTACAAAAATAAACAAGAAAAAAAATTATATAAAGAACAAACCATACAAAAAGAATTCAAAATTTTCACAAAATTAAAAATACAATTGAACATCATCCAAAGCACCTTTGATGATTTTCAGTAACTTTGAGGAGAATATCAAACTCTATATATTGAGATAATCCAATAATACATAGACCTGTCTATTAATACAAATGTTTTATCCTACAATATTGAGGATAGGTAATTAAGTGTAGAATTCTAGTATATTAAGGATAGGTAATTGAATCCTTATTAAGACTCTTCCACTGGTATTACCTCAATTCATATGATTATTGTCTTCATGATCTTAAACATTCTCCCTCAAGCTAGAGAGCTAGCTTGCCTAGAGCTTTGGATGAATGTCTGCCAGTTGATCCTTTGATCTAACAAATTGAGTAACAAGTTCTCGTTGAGTTGCCTAATTGTACATTCTTCGTTATTCTAAAATGCATTATTGGATTTGTGGGATCATGTACATGACACTCAAGTTGTCACTAAATAAAGTAGGATTAGTCTTGACATACTCTAATTTCTTATAACTAAGATGTGAGTTTAGCTGCAATTTGCACCATGATATATGTTGCATCTAGTAGTAGAACTTCCTATTACTACACATATTATATCCAAATCATGTTTCTTTAGGAAGTAAACATGATTTGGATGATTATCTTATGAGGACTTCTTATATATGTCTACGCAAAGAATATTCTTAGCACAAGAAGTAAGCTAAACACTCTTTAACCAATTAATAACTAATATAAAATACAAAATTTAAGTTAAACACTCACCCAGAACAAGTTTAAAATATCAAGAATATTGATTTGACACTTTCAAATTTTGGTACAAATACAACTACAAAAAGGTTCAAAATATGCTCAAAAAAAAATTATCAAATCATATACAAATGTTCTAACATTTTATAAAGAGCTTTACCAAAATATTTCAAGTTATTCAAACAACACCCAACACAAAATTAGTTGTGTTTTTACCTTTTTTGTACAAATACACCTCAAATCCATTCAAATACACCTTACATCTACTCTAAAATTACACTTAATTACTTTCTCTTTCAAAACTAGATAGAGGTTCGATAACAATACATACCTTGAAAGCAATGTAAGTAGAAATCTTACAGATCTGTTCAAAAGAGCTTGAAATGACCTTCTTCGGTTCTATTTCGAAACAACCAAAATCAAATACAAAAGAGAATAATCAAAACCCTAGGAAAAGAAAAAGAAAGTCTAGGAGAAAAATAGTTTAAAAATACTATGAAATTATGCTAGAAGTTACCTTTTGATTTTCAAAGAAATAGTAGATGAGAAGAGCAAATGAAGTTTTCACATGATGCGTTTGAGAGACTTATTATGTCTTTTCTTTGTGTTTGTTGTGTTTGTGATGAACAGATGTGCCCTAAAAATATATTCATAAAAAATAACAACGGATATGGCGACAAAATTTAAATTCGTCACTAGAATTAACTTTTTTTATAAAAACAATAACAACGGATTGGCGACGAAATTTAAATTTGTCACTTGAATTAACTTTAAAAATATATATTAAGAAATAATATAATTAATTTAATAAAATATTCATCGTTAAATCCGTCGCTGACTTTAAAAAGATATTGTCACTGACTTTAAAAAGATTTTGTCATCTGCCAAATGTCGCCAATTCTATAGGGAAATAAAGGCGCCAAATTTTAGCGTCAAATTATACCGATGAATTTAATTTTTTGTCGTTAGTTCACTGCTATTTTAGACACTTATTTTTTCTCAATATTTTAGCGAGTAAATTATGATTATGTAGCTAATCCATCATTAATTAGTGACGAAATGGTGGTTGTCGCTATAATTCGTAGCTAAATGTTGTTTTTTTGGTGGTGCACTTTCTACCAAATTTATAGTCGCCAAGGATTGACCCTTGTGTCACGTATAAATTTGAATACTTTCTTCCTCGAGCTATTATTAGTGTGATGTCGCCCAAGCTACACCTTCTTTTTGAAAGTTAAAGCGGTCATTGTCAAGATATATACCTAACTAAGGTTAGGGTCGAACCCACAAGGAATATGGTAGACTCAAAGTAATTTCAAGAAATTCGAGTTAATTAACTTACTTATCTCTCGAAAGGGGAGGTTTTTAATTTGTAGAAAGTAAACCTAAACTAGAACAAGTATTGTGAAATCAATGAGAAGAGTAACTAGGGTATTGTGTTACCCATGATTCCCTAACTTGGTATTACCAGATAACCGTAATCTTTCCTAGTGTGTTGCATGTAGAATGATATGTTAAGTTTACCAAACCCTTTGATCCAAGTGAGAGGTAAATTTCACTATGTGATTTGATCCATCCCCGCAGTCTGACATTATTAATCCTTACATATTGTCCCAGTATAACCTCCCTTTGATCCAGTTTGGTTGATTAGACAAGAAGAAATTGATCGAAACTTGTTAATTAATCTCTTTTTCCATTTATTACTATGTTGATCCAGTTAGTAACAACTAGGCGAGTTCTAACATTGGCCAGCGTTAAAAAGTAAGCAAAATGAAGAGAATTAATTAATACATGTATGTACACTTTTCAAGAATTATGAAATTCGATTTTACCTTGTTAGTTCTTCATGGTTTCCACAGCCCTAGTTGCGGATTTAACTATGCATAATCATTGCAGATGCAAGAATCATGATATGGAATAACATAATTGAGCACTTAGAAAAATGAGTTTAAGAACAAGAAATTCCAAACTTTTCACAAGAAATCACAAAGTAATGATCAAAATCACAAAGTTATGCTCCAAGTGTTTCTAAGAACTTCTCTCATGGTCTCTGGTTGTTCTCCTTTGTTCTCTAGTGAAAATAACCTAAGAATTTATTTATAGTACTTAAAATACAAATTCAAAACAAAATAGGAAAACTGGATTTGACAGGTAACGCGGGCCGTACTAAGTTTTACGACCCGTACCGGCGCTTCGTGAACTTCATTCTTCAAAACTGGGCACAACTTTTATGAGACCTTTCTACGGGCCTTATTCAAACTTACGACTTGTATAGGGTTTCATCTGATGACTTTTCAGAAAATTTCAACTCTCAGGGTACGAAACCTTATCCAGAACTTGTACAACTTTCCACAACTTATTTGATAGTTCATAGATGTAACTTCAGAAAATTAGCCCTTCATGGGATCTCATTTAAAAACTCACTCTACGGCTCGTGGAAACTTCCATAGCCCATAAAGTGCTTCGTTTCTCAGCAAAAATTGCAGCAACTGCACACTTAATACAAAATCTTGCCAAATCCTGTAATCCTGAAAAACGAACATAATAACACATCAAACTTATTAACATTGCTTTGAAAATACACAAAACTCCAAGTTTTAAGCATCAAAAGTGTTGTATTTTGACAGCATATCAACACCCTCAACTTAAAATTGTTGCTTGTCCTCACGTGACAGACTCAATCTACATAAGCAGTACAGTAACGCACAAACCTCAATCTAATGGCGCACATCATTCCCAAATCAAACACAGATACCCACACTACTCATCAATGCATATCAGATAGCTATCAAACAAACCAATGCAAATCAATATATGCGATATTGCAACTATGAAAAGTAAGATAATCACAGATAAACAACAACCACTGAATTAGTCAAAGAGCAATAGTGCAATGCAAGTGTCCTCACAAAGAGAAGTCTCATACCCCACTCATGATAGTATTTTTAGATTCAATGCTTGGGACTAAAAAAAATCACTCATTCTCACAACAGATATTCCAATACCATACTCAATACCATGTCCTTGCCCCTATACTCACAACTATGACCTTCGACTACTTGGACTAGGATCATTATAGGACTTTCTTAGCTTGTAACATAGGCTCAGGGGATTTGGTATGATGTTTTAGGAACATACTGACAATGGTCATCCTTGACACTGCGTTATTCTTCACTTTTTCCCTACCAACACTGTCATTTTTCAACTCATTCTCCTTTTCTCCTATTTCAAGCTTTTCTGGGTGCCTTACTCTCATTTTTAGCTCATTGCCTTTTATTTTAACATCATTTCTTCTTTTTAGATCATTATTCATTTTTCATGCACCCATGGCACATTTTTTAATCCCTTTTTTCACATATCACTAGCTTTCATCCCATTTTATGTGATTTCCCTTACACCACCACCTTCAACTTAGGCTTTTGACTTGAGTTGAGGTGCACAATATCCAACCTATGAACCAGGACCACTTTTGGTAGCCGCCCTCAAATTAAGCTTTTCGCCTTAGTCAAGGTGCACGGTATTCAAGGAAGTACCATACTTAGGTTTTCACAGAGAAAAAGATACAAGCGAGGCTCAAACATTAGGATCAAGGGATATATTACATATTTGGTTGGTCATTTAGGTTGAGTGGACTAATATGAATCATGGCCTAAGATCCTTTCCTAACCAACTAACTTACAGTCAAAGTGAGAGTAACAAGGCAAGTTTTGAACTGAAATATTGTATAAGAATTTAGCAAAGAAAGCTCACACACACATGGCGCTGACTACACCATTGACATAGACTCTGATATCATGCTTTTCATCAAAATTAGACCTCACTTATCAGAACAAGCACTGTCAATCAATCAATTGCATGGTTGTTATCAAGACTAACTAACAAAACTTTGATGGGTATCATTTTTTTCAGACAAAAACTAACATATGTTATAGACTTCAGTACTACATGCTACTAGTACTAACTACACATCCCAAACATGCTGGTTCAACAGAAAATAAATGTCCTTTGGGAAAAAGAACACAGGTAAAAAAAATCCTTTGGACTCAAAATTTGAGATAGTTATAGGCCATAGTTACTCAGACTTCACTAAGGCTAATAAATATCCACACCCCATCGAAAAAAATTTGCATTGTCCTAAATACACAAAATATCACTACAATGAAGCACATGGGTCAAAAAATACACCTGGGCGCCTAAGCGTCGGTCTCTGGCTGAGTCTGACCACTCTCAACCTTCCTGGTCGTCTCATCAATAGAGGTCGCCTGTCCGAAGGGTCCAACACCCCTCATCCTCTCTAACTCACGTGACCGCTGCTCTTCTTCATCCTACATAGAGAAAAGCCTAGCAAGCTCGAGTTGCTCCTGCTTTGTCATCCTTGCCTCTAGTCTCGTTGTATTTGGATCGTCAGTGTAGGGCCATTTCCTGAGGGAAGGGAGTAGAGTATCATTAGGAGCAAAGAAATCTACCAGCATGCCAGTGTGATCGGCCGGTGGAAGTAAACTTGGTGCTGCTACTACTGCTTTCATCTCAGACCAAAGCTACTGGATCTCTGTCCGAATGACTATCAAATTTGCAGGCTGTGTTGAGCTTAGGGTCTTCTATACTCACCTCTCAAACGCATCGATGCGGCTGTGAACTGGTGTGAGCCTCTCCTCAATAGTGGCCATACAATGAGTCTGTATCCGTACCTCAGCCATTAAGATGGCCTGGAGAGCCTAAGGTCGTATCTGTGGAGCAATTAAGTCAACTGGAACTCCATACATGCCTGCCTCTGCGCCTAGGGCCTAAATAGACATCGCTGACACGTATACCATGTCAACGGGTTTTGTTTGTACGGGCACAACTGCTGGTTATCTAGCTTACTCTTTAAGTTGCTTGGCATGGATGTGATTGTAGGTGTTAGATTACATTAAAGATAATGATCTTGTGGAAATCTCAGAAGAATATTCAAGAGCTTAGGGTGGTCCATTTGCTCCAAGACCAAATGTAACTTTGACAGAGAAAGGCTTTGTAGCTGTCTTAGTGAGCTGCCTTAAGCTTCAAACAGTTTTATACTTCTGCCGCCAAATGATAAATGATGTCATGGTTACTATTGCAAGGAACTATCCTAATATGATCTGATTTTATTTGTGTACTATGAAGCCTCAAACTCCTATAATTTAACTCTTGAACCCCTTGATGTTGGTTTTTTAGGTCGATTGCTCAACACTGCAAGAAATTGTGGCAACTTTCTCTTTTTGGCCTCCTCGTGGACCGTGTGTTTGAGAACATCTGAGTCCATTCTAAGAAGTTAGAGATGCTTTCCTCAGCTTTTATTGGGGATAGCCATCTAGGCCTCCACTACATGCTCTCTGGTTATAAGAGCCTCGGTATGTGCAGATTAAAGACTGTACCTTCGGCGATGAGGCTCTATTGGCTAATGCTGCAAACTTTGAAACAATACAGTCCCTTTGGCTGTCTAATTGTTCAATAAGCTTTGAACCATTCTAGCTCAAAAGTTACCAGGGCTTAATGTTGAAGTTATGGACGACAGGGGTCATCTGGAAACGAGACTAGAAAGTTGCCTTTTATATCCAATTTTGCATCATAATGTATCTGTCTAACTTTCTCTAGTGACTTGTTATCTAGTGGAATGGTATTGTCATATACTTGTGGACATGTATACATTTCAAGTGCATTTCATCGCCTTGCAACATGATGTAAATGTAATGTCATTGGTTGAAGTTGAACTTTTTAGAAGGTATTTTAGTGGCTTTACTATTTTTCTTCTCTATCCATAAATTTGCTTTAATACTATAGAGCTTTAAGTTTTGTATTGTTCAGCCAGGCCTAGATCGAAAGGCTTCCCCAGCGGGCACCACCTAAGTTGCACACGAAAGGCCCAAAGCTAATCCCAGGGAATAGTGAAGCTTCATATGTGAAAATTTAAAAAATCTTGAAAATGTATTTTCAAAATTGAAAAAAAAATGGTAAGTCAGTTTGATAAACAAAACATTTATTTGTTCAAAGTTGAATTTGGCCTAAATTGGTCGAATATAATATTTGAGAAGCCTATATCAGGAAAAACATGGATCTATGAGTGCTTATAAGCAGTCTACAATCTTTCATTTCATGATCTAACTTTGTTAATTCAATAAATATCTAATACTTTCAATCAAACATATGATTATTTTACTTTATTAAATTATATTTTGGAAGAGCTCTATCAAGGATGGTATGAAGTGGCTGATTAGGTTGTTTAATATTATGTTTTGGTTAAAGCCGTCGACAGACACTTGAACTTGTCTGCATATTTCATTCAGACACCTCAAATAGGCCTTGTACCTATTATACACTCTAATATTAACAAATATATATTTATTGAACACAAAATAACAGCTAGTTTAAAAAATAATGTGCATGCAGTTCACAAGCTATATCTTGAAAAAGTCACGAATAAAACTATGACATGTAGTTTGTGGGTCCAATCTAACCATAATAAAATAATTTTTAATTTAAAAAATAAAAACTAACTTTCAACTATTAATAGGTCAAAAGGTTAATCAAGTAAAAAAAAAAAAAAGAAATTTCCACCACCCCCACCCCTCCCTCTCTTTGGTCTTTCTTCTTCTTTCCGTGTCAGTTCACCATTGCTGCCCCTGTTCTTGACTCTTCCATTAATATTAATTTGTTCATTTTTTTGATTGTAAACTATGAAGATTAAGTTTAATATAAATAGTGAAATAAGTTGTGAAGTGTGCATAGTTTAGCAGAATGATTGTTGAGATATTTATAGAAATAAATCGACATCGGTGAGTGACGGCAAAGAGAAATTAAGAATACTGTAATTAATTCTATGAGATTTTTTAATCTCTTTTTAATAAATTAAATGAATTTACATTTTAATATAAGTGGTTATGTTTATTCAAAGTGACCAAAAATAGAGTTGGACGAACCCTGAATATCTCTTTTTTTTTTTTTTATAAATTCAATTAGTGATTCAGTTTTCTTTCATGTAAACAATGAAAAAAATAATGAAGAAAAAAAGTAAAGAAATTTGAGAACTGAAAATTAGGAGAAGAAGAAAATGAGAAAAAAGTGCAGAAGTTTGACCAAATAAAATGGGGAAGAAGACAATGAATGTATAGAAGTGGTGGGTC
Source organism: Solanum clarkiae (assembly GCA_011800125.2). Lineage (NCBI taxonomy): Eukaryota > Viridiplantae > Streptophyta > Magnoliopsida > Solanales > Solanaceae > Solanum > Solanum clarkiae. The sequence goes on from JAABOM020060949.1 coordinate 8,494, forward strand.
CCTTTCTTTTGTTGAGTCAGAGAATAATTTAAATAAGAAGTCTTTTTTAGTTACTTCAAATAATCCCAAATGTCAATTAAAAAAAGGATGCAAGTATTTTAATTGAAAAATAAATAAGTAATATTATTTGGATCTACTCAGGCGCTTAATATTCATGAGATACATATTTTATGTCACATCAGTATTTTATACTTAATACGTACATATTTTGAATATTTTAGGTGTTCAATAGGTACTAGGCCTAGTTAAGGTATTTAAGTGAATAATATGGACAATTTTAAGGGTCCGTCCATGACTTAAGCCTTATTTTTAATATTGTTTCGATGCCCTTGAATGAAGGAGTAGTACAAAATTATACAAGAATAAAGTTGATACTCAAAACTGTAATAGTTACAGTGGTATGAAATTGCTAAGCCACATTGTGAAGGTCTGAGAGAGAGTGATGAAGATGAGGGTGACGAAAGGAGTGTCTATCTCAGAGAATGAGTTGGATTCATGCCAGAGTGATTGACTGCTAAAACAATCCATCTTGTTCAGAGACTGGTGGAAAAGCATAGGAAAAGAAAGGAGGACCTTCATATGGTATTCATTGATCCTGAGAATCCTATGACAAAATTCTGAGGGATGTCCTCCGGAGGTCTTGGAGGCGAAAGGTGTTCCAATGGTCTATATTAGGGTGATAAAGAATATGTATGATGGAGCGAAAGAACGGCGGGAGGAGACTAGGAGTATTTTCCTGTTGAGATGGGATTGCATCAATGATTTGTACTCAGCCTTTTTCGTTTTGCCTTAGTGATGAATGAGCGGATACAGTCTATTCAGCAGGAGGTTCCATGGTGTACGCTTTTTACTGACGATATGTTGTGATTGATGATACTTGGGATAGAGTTAATGATAGGTTGAAGATTTGGAGACATATTTTGGAGTCCAAATTGAGCAGGACCCAAACAGAATAAGTGGGGTGCAAATTTAGTGTTGCAAGGGGCAAAACAGATATCGAAGTGAGGCTTTCCACTCAACTTATTTTCAGAGAGAAAAATTTAAATATCTTGGGTTCGTTATTCAGAGTAGTGTTGATATTGATGAAATAATGTCATGCATCAATGGAGGCTTACCTCTGGAGCATTATGTGATAAGAAGATATCACCTAAACTTAAAGGTAAGTTTTACAAAATGATGCTTAGACTTTCTATGCTATATGCTGGGTGGATTGTGGATTGCTGGTCGGTCAAAAACTCACATTTTCAGAAGATGTAGGTTGTTGAGATGAGGATGTTGAGATGCATGTGTGGACATACTAGGTATGATTAGATAGGAATGAGGTTATTCGGGAGAATGTAGGGGTGACTTTTACGACCAATAAAATGAGAGAAGTGAGATTGAGATGGTTTGGGTATAAGTAGAGGAGGAGTGTCGATGCTCCTGTTAGGCGGTGTGAGAGGTTGGATTTAAAGTTACACAGAAGGGTAGAAATAGACCCAAAAAAGTATTAGAGAGAGGTGAAAAGATAGGATGCGATGCAACTTCACACCACCGAGGACATGACCGTAGATAGAAAGGAATGGAGGTCGCATATTATGGTAGAAGGTTAATAAGATAGTAGAGGTAGGATATTGTGTTGCCTTGTGTTGTAATAAGATTAGTCACGTCTTTATATATTGTGTTTTTACGATCTGTCAACTATCTTGGTACTTTTTATTTTTATTTATAAAATTGTCATAATTTTTCATATTAGTCATCATTTAATATCTATTATTTTCTGTTTTTTGGACTGATATATTTGAATTGAAGATTTTTCAAAAACAACCTCTCTATCCCAATGAGATAGTAACAAGGCTTGCGTACACTTTACTCTCTCTTGACCCCATTTATGAAATTTTACTCAATATATTATTATTGTTGTAATTTATGTTTTGTTATTAGAAAATATATTTAAATTGAAGATTTTTCAGAAACAACCTCGCTATCCTAATGAAATAGTACTAAGTAGCTTGAAATACATGCAACAAACTGTGACAAAATCAACTCTTCGAGCCTGTTTGGAAGGATACCCTAGTAATTGGATTTGGTGGAATTGGGCGTAATTACGCTGTCTGACTTGTTTGATGGGACATGTAATTACATGTCAGCAGGTAATTGAGTGTAATTAACCAAGTGTAATTACAATTTTCAATTTACAGGGAGAGCCTGTGAATTGCAGGTAATTACATGGTGTAATTACATGCTGGTTATTTTTTAATTTCTTTCTTTTATTTTATTTTTGTATTTTCATTTTAATTTATTTTTATTTGAGAAAAAACTTATATTTTATTTTATAATATTTATTAATCATTTCTTTTTTATTCTCAATCTTTGTCATCTGATTCCGTACAAATTTCACATTATTTATTTATTCTATGTTTTATTTTATTTTTCACTAGCATGATTTTATTAGTATTCTAATTTTTAAATTAAAGTTGATTTCATTGCTGGATAAAGTTATAAATATACATATCTCCTTTTAAATCATATTTATGTATGTTATATTGAAATTTGGCAATAAGAGTATTATGTTAATTTTTTAATTTTGAATTTAAAACTTATGTTATAATTTTTAGTTTCATTTGTTTTTGTGGTATTGACTTAATATTTCACATTACAAGCAATTTCTTTTTTTTAGTTATATTAGATAGATTACTTTTTCATCAAATATTTTAACAATTTTACTACGACATTATATTTATAATGTTTAATACGTATTTTGTCAAACACACATTTCATGATGTTCGCATAAAACTTATATTTTTAGTGTTTATAATTAATTTATTTAAAATATACTAATATAAAATATAAAAATTGTTTTTTATAATATTACTTAAGAATACATATTTACTAATTAATATATTTTTAAAAGATAATATATATCTTAAATATTTAATTTAATATTATTTACAAACATA
>JAABOM020060950.1:0-11432 GCA_011800125.2 Solanum clarkiae
TCATCTTTTCGGCCACCAGGGCCACCTCTAGCTTCTCCCGAATGGTCTCATTCCTAACCTTGTCACTCCTGGTGTGGACACACATCCATCTCAGCATCTTCATCTCTGCAACATGCATGTTCTGAACATGTGCATTTTTAATTGGCCAACACTCCACCTGATACAGCAACGATGGTCTAACCACCACCCTATGAAACTTACCTTTGAGTTTAGGTGGTATCTTCTTGTCACACAATACTCCAGAGGCAAGCCACCATTTAGTCCATGCTGTCCCAATACGATGTGTGATATCATCATCGATATCGCCACTACTCTGGATGATGAACCTCAGATACTTAAAGTTATCCCTCTTGGGGATAGGTTGAGTAGCAAGCCTCATATCAAAGTTTGCTTCATCTCTCTTAGCATTAAATTCGCACTCCAAGTACTCAGTTTTGGTCCTGCTCAATTTGAATCCTTTAGACTCCAAGGCGTATCTCCAGGCCTCCAACCTATCATTAACTTTAGTTCGAGTCTCATCAATCAGTACTATGTCATCTGCAAATAGCATACAACATGGTACCTCTTTCTGGATAGATCGTGTTAGCTCATCCATCACCAAGAAAAATAAGAAAGGGCTCAACATAGATCCTTGATGGAGTCCCATCTCAATAGGAAAATACTCTGAGTCTCCTTTCACCGTTCTTACCCGAGTTTTGGCTACATCGTACATGTCCTTAATTGCCCTGATGTATGCCACTGAGACACCTTTCACCTCTAGATACCTCCATAAGACATCCCTTGGGATTTTATCATAAGCCTTCTCGAGATCAATTAACACCATATGAAGGTCCTTCTTTCTTTCCCTATATTTCTCCACTAACTTCTGAACAAGATGAATTGCTTCAGTAGTCGACCGCCCCGGCATGAATTCAAACTAATTCTTTAAGATAGATACTACTCTTCACACCCTCATCTCCACTACTCTCTCCCAGACTTTCATAGTGTGGCTTAACAACTTGATACCCCTATAATTAATTTTTTTTAAAAAAATATTCATTTTAAAACATGCATATTAAATTTAATATTTTTTCATAAAAGCTTAATTTGAAAAATATGCAAAAGAAATTTCCTATAAAGAAGGAGTAGTTATGAAAATTTAGTTTCAGTTTATATCACGCCCCTGGAGGGTACCCTAGGAGTGATTTACACTCGGAGACTATTGTTAGCCCCCAAGCGAACCACCTAGTCCCATCATACTCGTTCACTCAATACCTAAGCAGAATACATTCAAGAATTTAAAAAGCTATCAATGGACATTAAGCTATCAACTCTGTCCATCATACGAAACATAAACAACGAAAAATAATTCAGTCTAAGATTGAGAAAGGGGAGAAAGAAACCCCAACATTTAGCTATCATCAATCTACGTCTATGAATCCTCTATAGCTACTCTCTAAGAAGGTACCATGATAGGCTTTGGCTATCACAGTCTAAGTAAAGAACTCAAAGAGAATAAAAGCAAGTAAAGATGTCCTCTTGAAGGCAGGGAAAAACCCACCAAATCTAAAATCACGGATATCTATACCTCAATGATTCGCCTGCTGAATTCCTCTGTCTATTGAATCTGTATCATAAAACGATGCAACACCAAAGGGGCGTTAGTACGTGAAATGTATTGTATATAAAACGGGCTAAAGTAAACAATATGGGGTATACAATATAATATAATATCAGCTCATCAATCACTCAACCTCAACTCAGAGTAAGGACTAGGACTCTATCATATCACCATCCACCAACACATCATACTATCATATCAAACTCTGAGTACTATCAACATGAAACCTATCTGGGAGTTTCTATAATCGAAACCATCACCTATAAGTCGGTGATGATATAACGAAGAGATGTTGTTGCCACATTCCCCCAGTACCTTGCTGGGGTAAAGGATAAGTCTATTGGGGATCCCAAAAGAAGTCTATCAAGTCCTCTGCAGGACAAAGGAAACATCCGCTTTCACGATTCAATCCTCTCCTACGCTGGCCACGTGGTTAATGAGTGCGAGTGGGACTTACTCTTACCCATTTTTGGTGCTAATACTCCTCCTAGGACTCAACATGCTCATAAGTCTAACAACATCAAGCTGGTTATACAACCAACCACCCATCAAATAGGTACCTTATCTCATCTGACTTTCTATCAACTCAAGGAATATAATTTTCCTTTAAGCTCTATCTCAATCTCATTTAAACTCTACGGATACTAATTTCATCAGCTTCAACCATCATTATACTTATCTCAAGACTCAGACCACAACAATCAAACACCCAGAAAGTCAAGGTATAACACCCGATAAAATTATTAAAATGCCCCTAGAATAAAATTGTGCACATAACGTGTCTTCCCAAGCTCAGATGAAAAATTCGAGACCAGATTTGCGATCAACACAAATACCTGGGTGGGAAAGCGATCTTGACCTGATTTTAGAGCAATCAGATCAAAAATAATTTTTAATGCGAAAACCGAGATAGTGAGGGTATCCGTTAGGCCCGCGACACAGACCTATCGCGGACCCACACTTATATTTTTTCTCAACTTTTTGACAGAATTGAATTTTTGAAATTACACAGGTGCGCGACAGATCCGCCTCGCGGACCTGTTACCCCTACCAATTCCACGGGAATTCAAAATTTTAAATCTTTTGAGGGGCATTCTAGACTTTTTTCAACCCCTCCTAAACACAAAAAATGATCAATTTAGATCGTTTTGATGAGTAAATAGGGTCTAAAACCTTATTCTAAGTCTTTCTTCACAAAACTTGAAAGTTGGGGCTTGATAGAGAAGAAAGAAGAACGTGAGATTAGAGAATTCGAGGAGAGTTCTTGGTGGGTGATTTGAAAAGCTTCATTCCAGGTATGTAAGGCTAAATGAAAGCATGAGATTGTTCTCTCATGTTCCCCATAGATGGTCTTAGATGAGAGTTGAAGGTTCTTGAGTCTAGATGCATGATTCTTGATTATTTTCTTAAGAAATCATATTTACTCCATGTATTTTTCAAATGTTGATATCATTATAAACCTGTTATATTGAATTGATTATTTTTCATGAGATATTGTATAAACCATATATGTTAACTTTTGACAGCATACATGAATGAACCTAGTGACGGAGTCTAGAGCCTTGACTTGATATGTTGATAGAGGTCCTGATGTGAGTATGAGGTTGGGTTATTTGAGATAATCCTATGAGTCTTGATAATTGAGTTCTTGAGTTCTGTCTAAACAACTTTTTATAATTGATGACCTGAGTCCTGGAGTTCTTAATTCAGAATTGAGTTCATTGAGATAATTTAAAGTCCCTGAAATAATGGAGAACCCCTAGAGTTTGAGTTCACGAGATGATGGGAGTCTCCATGAGACTAATTGAGATGATGAGTGTCTCCATGAGACTAATTGAGATGATGAGTGTCTCCATAAGACCAATTGAGATGATAAGTGCCTCCATGAGGCTATTTGAGATGGTAATGAGGAGTCTTACGAGCATTGAGTCTTGGGAGGAGTATTGAGCTCCGAAATAAGTACGAGTGAGTCTCACATGCACTCATTACCTACGCCGGCCCAACATAGGAGAAGATTGAACCATTACATCTCATGGCCCTCTCTCGAGTTTACATCCCTGAAACAATAGAGGGTGGCAGAGTTTAGATTCCTTGTAGATCATATTCTTTCCTTACTTGGAAAGTACGGAGGCTATGGCAACATCATCGTTGTTGTTTTACAACCCCTGGCTCATAAGTGGTTGTTGTTGGTTAAGAGAAACTCCCAGAAAGTTCCCAAATTGAGTAATCTAATTTGAGATGAGATGAGTTGAGATGAGTCCTTCTGAGATGAGTCTGATTTGATTGATGAGATGATGGGTTGATGGGTCACTTGTCTACTCTTTATTCTTACTTTAGATAGGTATATGACGTGTTGATTTTCACTATCATTGATGTTCATTTTTGGTTTTATATTATTCTACCTGTTTCGATTTCACTCAGATATTTTACATACTAGTACATTACATGTATTGATGTCCCCCTTAGGGACTGTATCATTTTATGATGTTACACAGGATAGAGGTCATCAATAGGCGCACCATTGAGGTTTTCGAGACGTTCAACAGATTGGTGAGCCTCCCATACTTCGGAGGGTTCATCGCCTATTTTCATCTTTCTTAGAATTAGATTTGCTTGACTTTTTATTTTGATTGGGGTAACCATGGGGTCTATCATTGGCATCACCTAATAGTGATAGAGGCTTCATAGACTAGAGGCAGATGTTGATGTTGAAACTTGTGAGCTAGTGTCTTTCTACTAGCCTTTCATTTTATTTCTATTTGAGACTAGATGACGAGATATGCTCATTTATTTTCTTATGTCTTCCGTTGATTTGTAGAATGTATGTATGAATGAATGTGATGAGGCCAATCGATTTGCTTGGGGACTAGCAATACCCCCTGTGTGCTGGCCACGTCTTGGGTCCCTTCCCGGAGTGTGACACAAGTCTCTAGACATTACCCCTAGGTTCATTCTTGAATCTTTAACAAGGAAAAATCATGTAGATTAGGTACACAATCATACAATAATACATGTAAACAGTAAATTCAAGTATGATTAACATCAATTTAAGAGAATGTGTAAAAATTAAAGATAGTTTTCAAAATTTCATTCAAGAAATCACAGGTAAGACTCATCACTTTTAGCTAATCAACCTAACTCAATCGTGGGGGCACATGAGAGAACAATCTCATGTTCTATGTAGCCTTTACATACCTGGGATGAAGAATTAACAACTCCTCCTCAAGAACTTGGACTCAAATTTCAATCCTCTGAGCTTTCCTGTCTCTCCTCTCAAGGTTTGTCTTGCTTAGAAGCTTTTAGAAACCTTCAATCGACAATAAACGACTTTAAAAACACATTTTAAGACTTAGGATAGGATGGGGAATGAGAAAAAGGCCCTTCTCGAATTAAAAAAAATAGATTTGTACACTGGTCCGCGACGCGCCAGGGGCGCGGACTAGTGTATTTCGCGAACTGTTGGATGTTTTCAATTCCCGTCGAAAATTTGTAAAAGAACTTAAGTGTGTCTCCGTGCTCCCTCCACATCGTACCAGGGCCGCGGATCGACACTGGTTTTGCATCGTTTTGCGAAAATTATTTTTCTACTCGATTGCTCTGAAATCGGGTCGAGGCCATTTCCCACTTGATTTTCCGCGCTGATCACAAATTCGGTCTCAAATCCCATATGGAGCTTTGGAAGTTGCGTTATGCGCATAATACATTTTAGGGGCGTTTCAGTAAATTTTGCTAGTTTTATAATATAAATATGAAAAAAATATTTTTTCAAATAAAATTAAAATAGTTTTATAATAAAGTTAAAATAAATTGTTAATAATATTTTCAAACAATTATTATTATAGTTATTATACTACAACTACTCATATTAGTTACCATTATTTTAATAACATTTTTCTTTTTCTCTTTAAATATATATAATAGACTTATCTATATTTACAAAAAATAAATTTTATTTACTAAATAAATGCGAGATAAATTATTTTCAAAAACACATAACACCCGAGAGAGAAAAGAATTCATCAAAAGATATTTTTGTTGAAAAAGAATTTACTCACAAATAAAAGCTATTTATTGCACCCCTTTTTCAAAAAAAAAAAAGGATCAAAATTCCTTTTTCTAATATCTAATAATTTTGCAGTCTCATTTTTCTAATCTTTTCATATTCAAATTCAAATATTATTCTCTTAATTTGTTAAACAAAATTAGTTTATTATATATATATATATATATATATATATATATATATATGACAAGGCTCGTTAACGGGCCCAATATGCTTTATTATTTTGCCTATTTAAAACAAGTTATAATTGCATTTTGACTTATATTTTATTGGCATTGATTATTGGAACATTCACTTTTATGTTGTGAACCTTTTGTAATCTAACTTTTAATTGATTTTTTTACTTCTACATAATGACATAATTTATCAGGAATCGAAGTTAATCTATTTATTAGATTGATTAAATTATATAATAATCGTAAGTCGTTATGCATTACTATTTCAAAGATCAATATCTTAAATTTATTGCTTAAGTAGATGTTAGAACCAAGAAACACAAACATGAAGTTTGGTTATATGTCTTAATTGATAATAGAAAATTATTTGTATCAATAATATTTATTTACTTATTTTCATATAGAATGATATCTATACTGCTAAAAGAATTATGAAATTATCTATTAATTTCATCGTCACTGCATCTTTAATTGTTAGTAGCTAATATAAATTCGTCACTAATCAAATTTATCGCTAAATGAGATTAGTGACGAATTTTACGGTTCAGCCACAAATTTTATTTGTTGATAGATTCAAAGATTTTAGTAAGTGTTAGTTACCAAGTACTTTTATTGTTCACATCAATGTAATTAAAAGTTAACATATAGACTTGAATTATGAGCGTATTTCGAACTTTTCTATTTAGAATTAAATTTTTAATTCTTTTTGTAATTTCTTTTAAGTATATAACATATATAGTTATATGTCAATTCATTTTTGGCCTATATATATTTATTTTATTTTAGTTCTTTTTTTCTTTTCATTGTTTGTTGATAATCTAAAATTTATGCATTTGTCATTTCTATCAATTTTTATTAGTATATGTTTAAATTATTTTGTTAATGTAATGAGTAATAACTAAAAAGTTACGTGTTCAAATTAGGTTGAATGTGATAGTTCATTTTTTGTATTTAAAATAATTATTTTATTGACTTTTTCACAAATATAACGTTTGTGAAAACTCAAATTTCCCACAATATAATTTTTTATGAGATTTATTATATAATAAAAGAGATAACTCGTTAAAAAAATTATTTAATCCTTCTTATCTAGACAAAAGAACAATTTAACATGAAAAATAAAATAAGTAATCAACTATAATTAATTAATTTGGGCTTAATTAATTTTAAAGTAAAATGATATTACAATGTAGATATATGTAAATTGGATTGAAAAAAAACTTTTCTTTTCTTTTTTTTAATCAAAATTTTATTTGACAACTTTAAATTTAAATCAAACTTAATATCTAAATAAATACGTTTAAAATCAAATAAACTACAAACATGATAAGTATATTAAATGAAGAACTACTCCTTTATGATTTAGTAAACATTTATCGTTTACTTTAAATACAAACATTCCGTCCTTCGTTTTATTTGTAAAGCTACTTTTTACAATCTTTAAAATATATTTTTTAAAAAGTATTTAAATTATTTTTATTTATTCTTTAATTCAATCTAATAGTTATTGATTTTATCCCACTTATTTTTTTTTCATGTATATTAGAACCAAAATAAAGGTTAAAACAATTAATGCAAGGTCCTTTTTTATGCCTTCCCACCAAAATATTTCCTTTAGGTCATGGTACATCTTAGTTGATCCTGGATGGATGGAATATCGGGAATGATGAGCTTCTTCCAGTATCCTTTTCCTTAGTCCATTAATATCAGGCACATATAATCTATTTTGGCAATAAAGTACTCCATTTTGTGTTAGATCAAAGCCCTTTATCATACCTCAACTCACCTTGTCTTTAAGTTGTCGTAAGAAAGGATCCTCAAACTGTTTTTTCTTTCACATCCATTACCAATGAAGACTCCGCAACATTATGCACAACAACCCCTTTCTTTGAAGTCTCGAGAAGGTGAACTCACAAACTAGCTAGTTGACATAGACCCTTAGCCACTCCTTGACACACCATAGCCTGTTCACCACTATTCATAATTGCCTTACACATTTGCCTTCTCCGGATGGTATAGTATATCAACGTTGTAATCCTTTATAAGCTCTAGCCGTCTCCACTATCTTTAATTTAGGTCTTTCTGCTTAAAAATGTATTGCAAACTCTTATGGTCAGTGTATATGTGAACGTGAACCCCATACAAATAGTAGCTCCATATTTTCAGAGCAAATACAACCGCTGCTAGCTCAAGATCATGAGTTGGGTAGTTTTTCTCATGTGGTCGTAGTTGTCTATATACATAAGCAATTATCCTACCATGCTGTGTCACTACACACCCTAAGCCATCTCCTGAAGCATTGCAATATACTGCATACCCTCAGTGCCTTCTGGATGTACTAGCATAGGTGCAGAAGTTAGCTTATTTTTCAGCTCCTGGAAGCTCCTTTCACATGCATCGTTCCATTGGAACTTGGTTGCCTTAGTGTCAACTTTGTTAGAGGTGCAGAAATAGAAAAAAAACCTTCAACAAACCTTCTGTAATAACCTACCAACCCTAGGAAGCTCCGAACTTCCGTGGGTGTCGTTGGTCTTGGCCAATCTTTCACAGCCTCTATCTTTTGTGAATCAACCCTTGTTCCCTCATCGGATACAATATGACCCAAGAATGTCACTAATTTTAGCCAAAATTCATATTTAGAAAATTTGGCATACAATTGTCGATCACGAAGAACCTATAACACTTGTCATAATTTGCATGGTCCTCTTTTGATCTTGAATATACCAAAATGTCATCTATAAATACTATGACATCACATCCAAGAATAACTTAAATACCCTGTTCATCAGATTCATGAAAACTGCAGGTGCATTCGTTAGCCCAACTGACATAACAAGAAATTTAAAGTGACCATAGCGTATTGTGAAAGCAGTCTTAGGTATATCTTCCTCCTTCACCCTCACTTGGTGATACCCTGATATCAAATCAATTTTTGAAAAGCATTTGACACTTTGTAACTGATCAAATAAATCATTAATCCTGAGGATGAGGTACTTATTCTTAATTGTCACCCTATTCAATTGTCGATAGTCAATACACATACTCAATGTGCCATCCTTTTTGCGTACAAAGAACACTGCTGCACCCCAAGGGGACACACTAGGTCTTACAAACCTCTTCTTTTTAACTGCTCTTTTAATTCACACAATTCTGCCAGGGCCATTCTATATGGAAGGATTAAAATAGGTTGAGTGCTGGAAGTAAGTCAATACCGAAATCTACTTCTCATTCTGGAGGAAAGCCTGGAAGTTCTTCAAGGAACACATCAACATATTCATTCACTACTGGAACTGATTGAAGAGTTGGTGATTCATCCTCCATATCCCTTACTCTAACTAAATGTCATATATACCCCTTAGATATCATCTTTCTAGCCTTAAAATAAGAGATAAACTTCCCCTGTGGCGCCCTAACATTGCCTTCCCATTTAAGAACTGCCTCATTTGAAAAGTGAAAGTACACTTTCTTCGTTCGGCAATCTATGGTGGCATAGCAAAAAGCTAACCAATCCATACCAATTATAACATTAAATTCCACTATTTATAGCTCAATAAGGTCAGCCAATGTGTCCTGATCACAAACAATTACTACACAGTCATAATAAATCCTTTTAGCCATAATAGATTCACCGATTGGTGTAGACACTTCAAATAGTTTGTTCAATAATTTGGGTGTTCTCTTAAGCTTCCCAACAACTAGTGGAGTAATGTATTATAGTGTAGAACCAGGGTCAACTAATGTATATACATTATATGAAAAGATGGACAATATACCTGTGACCACATCAGGTGAAGCTTCCAAATTTTGCCGACTACCCAGAGCATAAGTGCAATTCTGGACTTCACTAGAGCTAGTTTCTCCTCTAACACCTCTACCACATAGGTTCTTGTTGAAACCTACCTAATTGAGGAACTGACCCATACGCCTCCTCGGGTAATCGTTTATCATATGCCCTGGCGCACCACACCAATAACAAAAGTCTGTCCCAGCATGACATATACCTGAATGGCTTCTTCCACACTGGTTAAAAGGTTTCCTAGGAGTCATTTGTTGGCATGCTAAATATCCCGCTGTCCGGGCACCTTGCCCTTTACTTCTGGACCAAACTGATTTCTCCTAGACCTCTGAAGTTGTGGTAGAGCACTGGCTACAGAGTAGGTGGATGATGTCCTAGGCGGTCTATTAGAAAAACCAAGGCCTGAGTTCACCTTGGGGGTGGTGTAAACTGCCCTGTAGACCTGACACTCTTGGACTGTGCCCTTTCTAATTCTTGTGTCCTTCTCTTTTACCTCTAATCCTCCAATTTCTGTGCAAAAGCTTGCATTCTCGCTATATCCATGTCTTTGTTCAAGGAAGCAATGGTATAGTCTCTAACCAGATACATATCCAATCTATTCACATACCGATGAACTCTATCTGCCATAGTAGCAACTGTATTAGGAGCTGTCACGACCCAAAAATAGGCGTGACGGCACTCGTTTTATCCCACCAAGATAAGTCAGCCTACAACCCATTTATAACATTAAAATGCAATTGCAGATGATAAGTCAACCGAATGAAAATCCCCCAAAACCTGGTTGTCACTTGCACAAGCTTCTCATGTATTACAACATATTCGAAAGGAAACACAAGTATCATATGATATTGTCTCTAGAATAAAAGAAAATCATAAATATGAGTAAGAAGTCGGCTGGGATGGCAAACAACTAGCTCTCACAATATCCACAGGAAGCCTCTGACAAGGAAGTAGAGTGTATCACGACGATCCAGGCTCACAACCTACAAAATTGTTGTAGCAAGGGGTGAGTACCAACACACGGTACTCAGCAAGTGAACTACTAAACATAAAATTAAGTAATATAGAATACAGGTACCCCCAACACTCCAACCAAACCCCCACAACTTCAACCTGCATAAAATCATTCCAACATAATAGTTTACAACGTACATAGCATATAGCTCAATAACTACACAAACTATTATATATCAACAACACCAGGGATCAAGCGCATCTATCACAAGTTTCACAAAAGTACTCAGATGTTTATAAATGATAATGAGATGTAATACAATGCAATACAATGTCAAGTAACATGATGCATGTCTGACGTAGTGATACAAACCCGCTGTCTCACAGTCCGAGACCCATGGGGGACTTCTAGTTCATGCATCTGTCGTGGCATGCGACACGACCCTCGAACCATAGTATCCGCCGCAACGTGCGACATGTCCCTCAAATCATAGTATCCATCACGACGTGCGACACGACCCTCGAGTCATAGTATCCACCACGGCATGCGACACGTCCCTCGAATATGGCACATCCTCTTTAATTCTCATTCTTTTTCAGTCCACAGAATACTTGTCACAAAAGTCAATGCAAAGAGGCATGTTTACTCAATAATGAGAAAATGACTCATTTAATATAATGCACAGTTCACGACAACATAGTTTGGTACAACATCAACACTAGCTCAATACCTCAAAATCATTCTCAACACCTTACACAAGAAGCGCAAGATTCTATATACTTAACAAAGGTTAAGAAATTCACTTGCCTTATATAAAGTCTCGAATCACGTTAATTCCGAAG
>JAABOM020060951.1:0-11431 GCA_011800125.2 Solanum clarkiae
TTATATTAAACTCATAAAAGGTTTCTAAAATTTAAGAGAATTATGTTGAGCCCTTATTCTATATTCCTCCCCTCTTATGAGTGAACAATATATATATATATATATATATATATATATATATATATATGAGGGGGAAATCATGATATCTATTTAACCTCATGTACAAACTAAAGCTCACTAGTAAGGGACAAGCATGTTACAATCTCTACTCTCATGTGAAATGCAATGACTACTAGAAGGGGTCAAGTCTATGTATTGTTTTTACCCTCCAGTATAAGGCATATTCCCATGTAGGGGTCAAGTATGTGAATGAGTTACTCATTCCAAGGTATCATGTCTTTACAACTTACTCATGTTATGACAAAATTTATGATTATTTGTAATATTCTGTGGAATTAGACTTATCACCGATTGAGGCTTAAGATGGGTCCTGGATTCAAGGGGTCCTTACATAAAGTCTTGGCCTCTTAACTATGTGCCACCATAGGTTTATATTATTTTTCTAAATGGATTTACTCGTGGATCCATCTAGGACAATTTACCCATAATGTGGAGTCAAGTATGATTTACCTTGTCAAGTAGACCACTCCTTCTCCAGTATGGAGTCATTCATCAGGATTCTATGTAGTAGCTCGCTTGGTCTTATATGTCAGTTAAGGGCTCCTCCCACATATGTATGTTGTGTCATGCAAGTTGACTATCTATATGCATGCTTTAACTTAATATTGAGCTTATATCTATTGACTATTATTATGCATCTTGAATATTATAGCTTATCTCGTTGCATTGCACCCCACATATTTAGTATATTCCAAATAATAACAGATTTTTATGCCTACATGATCTCAACATGTAGGTACCGGGGCTCCTAATCATCCACCCTCACCACGTGGGTAGTCAGATCATTTGAAGACAGCTTTGGGTAAGTCCTCAATTCCGGGGACAATATCTAACTTACTTTCATTCTTTTTGCTGAGACTTTTCTAATTTTTTTCTACGCTTATCTTTGAGGGTGAGCCCAATAGATGTCTTGGCCCCCGCTCCATCTAAAGTAGGGGTGTTGTTGGATATGAATAGCATGTATTGAGCTTGACTCCTTTTATGTCTATAGCATTACGAAATACTTCCCTTAGACACTTATTTCTCTCTATGCTTTTTGTGTTGATGATGAGATGGAAGTCCCAAGTACCTCTTCCCTTAGAATCTATCGTTACTTTTTGTTGTCTTATTTTGCTTCCACAAAACAAGGATGTGTAAATGATATGCTTAGAGGCTTGTTTAGGGTCCCTTTGGGTTCCCCATTCACCATGTCACATTTAGGACCTAGGCTTGGGTCGTGACAAGCTTGGTATCAGAGCACTAGGATGTTAATGGTTCTCAACAATCCAACACACCACATCAAGTAGAGTCTTGTTCATGGTTGTCAGGTGCGCCACAACTATGAAAAGGAAGCTGTGAGGAGTTTAAGGAAATGGTTAACTTTTTCATGATGTATGTCGTGCGTTAGGTTTAAAAATAAAGTTTCTTTCCTTAACAGGCACTTTTTTGCTCTTTTAGATCATGTCACTACCAAGAGGAAGACCATGGAGGTCTCTCACACTCGAGGAGGGTCCATCTCCCCAACGTCACACCCATAATGGACAATACCTTATCTACCTCATCAATGAATTCTTGAGGGTCCTCATCCACCTTAGACCCATTGAACTCCAGTGAGTTCATCCTAATGAAGTCTCTCATCTAGAGGACGGAAGGAGCATGAGGGGCTTGGGCCCCTTGATTACCTTGATTAGCCACAACTTGAGCTAGCAATGTAAGAGCATCCCAGAGCTCACCATAAGCCGGTTGTTCCTCAGGTGTGCAGGCTCTTCTTCCTCTTGTATAAGGCATGATCTAACATAGTAAAAAATAATCGTTAGGGGGGAAACCTTACCTTAACTTCTATGGCATGACATAGTGTCAGAAGAAGGGAAACATTTCTTAAAGCATCTCATAGTCTCTTATTCATAGTTATGGTGCCCAAGACAACCATGAATAAGATACTAATCAACGTGGTGTGTTGGATGGAGAGGACCATTACAACGTACTGATCTGATACCAAGTTTTTCATAATCCAAGCCTAGGACCTAGATGTGACATGGCGCATAGGGAACCCGTAGGGACCCCAAGTAAGCCTTTTAATATATCATTACACATCTTTGGTCACGGAAGCAATAAAATAACAATAAAAGATAGAAATAGGGATAACTGGGGCTAAGGGATATCTTTCATAGTATAAAATATCATAGAGTAAAGAGAGTCAAGGCTCATAGCATCAATACATATCTTGTCCAACAACACGGAAGGCAAACAACTTTTTTCCAAGTGGGGAAATCCTTTATAGGAGGACTCAAGATCTACGTCTCCTTAGACGTTTTGACACTGTAGAAGCTATGAAGCTTGTTGAATAAGTACATGCTGGAGTTTGCGGTACTCATATGAATGGACTTACTCTAGAAGGACAAATCCTTCGAGCTGGTTATTTTTAGATAACTATGGCACACAACTGTTGCAAGTTTGTACAAAAATGTCATCAGTGTCAGATTCATATTGATTTGATTCACAGTGATTTGATTCACATCCCTCCTCAACAACTTAAAGCCTTGAGTTCTCCTTGGCAGTTTGTAGCTTGGGGCATGGATGTTATCCATCCGATAGAGCCAGCTGCCTCTAATGGTCATAGATTTATTTTGGTTGCCACTGATTAGTTCACCAAGTAGGTAGAGGCAGTTTCCTATAAGTCCGTGACAAAGAAAGTGGTAAAAGATTTTGTTCGCAACAATTTGATATGCTAGTTTAGGATACCAAATTCCATCATCACTAATAATAGAGAAAATGTCAATATTAACTTCATGAAAGAGATACGTGAGCTATTCGAGATCACTCATCAGAATTCAACAGCGTATCGCCCTCAAATGAATGGATCCGTACAAGCCGCCAACAAAAATTTCAAGAAGATTTTATGGAAAATGATTGGCAGACACCAAGGATAGCATGAAATGCTACCTTATGCCTTATTGGGATGTTGCACGATTGTCAGAACATCAATTGGAGCAACCCCGTACTTATTGATATATGGAACAGAAGCGGTGATACCAGCTGAAGTGGAATTATCATCATTGAGAATTATTCAAGAAGCTGAGTTGAATGATGCAGACTGGATTCTTAATCTAATAGAACATTTGGATTTAATCGATGAAAACAGGATGACGGCTATTTTCTATGGTCCGTTATATCAACAGAGGATGATTTGTTCTTTCAAAAACCGAGTAAGACCTCCAATGATCAAGGTCGGACAATTGGTTCTCTAACGTATCTTTCCCATTTCTAAAGAGTACAAAGTAATGTTTGCACCAAATTGGCAAGTGCCGTACATGGTTAGCAAAGTGTTGTCAGGAGGAGCATTAATTTTGTAAGAGATGGATGGTCAAGAATGGCCAAGACTAGTCAATTCAGATGCTGTCAAGAGATATTACATTTGAAGATTTAGAGTTTGCCTTTACTTTTTTCTCCTTTGTAATTGCATTATTTAGTTTCTGCATTTTATTTTTATTATCGCCATATAATAAACTACATTTGAATTTAATTCTCAAGAATGAGACACGTAGGCAGCCTATGTCAACCTCGGTCATCCCCTTATCCCTTTTTATTATTCCTTTTTTATTTTTAGACCTACGTTTGACTTGAATTCTCAAGAATGAGATACGTTGGCCGCCTATATCGACTTAGATCATTTCCTTATTTAAATTATTTTGCTACTTCCCGAGAGGAGAACTACGTTTGACCTCATTCCTGCCTCAATGGGATAAGTATGCACCATAACAGCTCGATCATACTCCCATAAAGGAAATTAGGACAGAATTTTTAAGAGGAACTCAAAAATTCTAAACAAGAAGGTCCATCTTCGACAAACCAAAGTTCAAAACATGGTAACAATTTCAATTGGGATAGAATTTTTGAGAAATGATCTCGTTTCTCAAAAATTCTCAAGGTTCTTCTGATAAGCTATCTATCCCTGAAGATATTTAAACTAGGAGAAAATTTTTGAGGTTGCCCTCAAAAGTTTGCTAAGTATCGGTAGAAGTTAGAAAGCCACCTTAAGGATTCTCAGTCTGAAAAAAGAATTCAGAGACAACAGCGGCACACCAAGGAATCTATGTCAAAAGTCGAACATGTTCATCTAAGTTTTACGTAACATGACAATTGGCAGTGACTTTTTCTCAAAAATCCTTTTCTAAATTTGTTGTTTCTGACAATCCTCTCTCATGTCGAATGACTTGTCAAGATGTATATTTTTCTATCTTATGTCTACCAAAAGGTGGGAGATCAAAGCGGTTCATTGGGGGACAAGACGAGGAGCAGTCAACCGAAGAATCAACATAGATCAGTTCACTTTGAAACTAAGAAATTTTCTGCGGATGCAGGGAAAGTTTTTGCAGGTCTTATCTACAAGAGAATAACCGAGACATAAATAGTTCCATCTCACTCAAATCCCCAATAATTTATCACATCTCATTTTCAAGTCGCCGACAAGGCTATTTTACTTTTTTAGCTGCCGAGAGGGCCATTGCATGTTCATCACTGACAAGGCTCTTTTATTTTACAGTTACCGAGAGGGCCATTGCATATTCATCGCCAATAAGGTCATTTTATTTTTCAGTTTCTGAGAAGGCCATTGCATATTCATCATCGAGAAGGCGATTCATTTTTCATGTTGCCGAGAGGGCCATTACATGTTCATTACCAACAAGACTATTTTATTTTTCAGTTGCCGAGAGGGCCATTGCATGTCATCGCCAACAAGGCTATTTTATTTTAAAGTCGATGAGAGGGTCATTGCATGTTCATCGCCGTCAAGGCCATTTTATTTTTCAATTGTCGAGAGGGCTATTGCATATTCATCGTCGATAAGCCCATTTTGTTTTTTAGTTTCTAAGAGGTCCATTGCATATTAATCATCAAAAAGGTCATTTATTATTCAAGTTTTCGAAAAGGCCATTGCATATTCATCGTCGAGAAGACCATTTTATTTTCAAGTTGCCAAGAGGGCCATATAATGTTTGATTCATATTGATTCATTATCTATCATGTTGAAAAGAAGAATATATATGTCAAACATGGTGTGGATGTCATCAAGTAGGGTGCAGCATAACGTGAAACGTTTTCTTAGTAGCAAACTAGGACATAGTCTGAAGAGGAGCATTAAACTCTTCGGACACGAGCTGGGAAGCGACTACCACCACAATCCAACCACACCCCTGTCAGAAGGCATGTGGGTATTTCTTTCAGTTAGTTAATTTTCAGTTTCTTCTTTGGATAATCTCAACTCTCACCAGAGGCAATCTTCCAATCCGAGTGACAATGTACCAAACGTTTCGAAAATTATGTCTGTGTAAGTTATTAATTATGGCTGTGAAGCGTACTACATTTATAATTAAGAGATTGCAAGCTTTTTTTTCATAACTCGATCTCTTTGTCACTCCTATTGAACCAGAGGTTATCTCAAAATAAGAGATTTCCTCTTCAACAGATAGAGTTGAACTACTAACATCCTGATTTCTAAGTCTAAGGATATGTAGGAGGGATCAATTTTGAAAACTCAGTTGTATTGTAGTTTTCTCTTAAAATCTCATTCCAAAGCATTCTAATTTCTCCATAATTCGATATTTGGATAGCTTTTGAATTATTTAAAAATTTTGCGTAAGATCAATTGTTTTGAACTACAACTGGCCTAAATTCTCATTTAACCTGAGATATGTAGAAAACCCAAAACCAAGATCTGACTGTAATTTCGCAAAGTCCGTACCAAGAGCATTCAGAAGATGGAGATATGGTCAGTTAAAAATTGGTTTAGTCAAGTTTCTTTGTTCATGATCTCTTGCAACGATCATACCCCAAGAAAGGGACAGTTATTGACAACTAATTTTTACCCTTCACGATACAAATTATTTATGGAGCTTATTATTTTAACAATTTGAAATAATTGGTTTTCAAAATAAGAAAAAAAACTTTATTTTTATATAATAAACTGTCATTTATTTAAATAAGTATTATTTTCGGAATTAATTTGATTATTTCAAATTGATAATATCAAAAGCTCTAAAGTTATTTTGTATTAGTTCGTCGTATGGTCAAATTAGTCAATAAAATTCAATTTGATTACCTTTAATTGGTCGAAATTGCAATTGATTTTGGATAAGTTTTAAATTAAATACTCCTACCCTTGAACCAAAACTCTCAGTTTTTTCTTGGACCCAATCTAATTTTTCGACTAATTCATGCCCAAAACCTATCCTTAACCCAACCCATTTCCCATTTTCAGTCTTATTATATATATTTTATACATATAATATACACACGCACAACATGCGTGAGGGCAACGCGCCTGCAATTTCCCTATTTCTCTTCACTTTCCCTCAACATAGATATTTCTCTCTCCCAGATCCCCTTCTTCTTCATGTCATTGAACCGAATCCAGAAAATGCCAATGAATCGAAGATTCCCTCCGAACGTTCCCTTCAAATCTCCACACATATGTGTCTTATCCCTAATACCATTTGTCCTTGCTCTAAATTGAACTGTCCACCTCACCCTCATCCCAATGGTTTGAGAAATCATTTGGGATTTCTGGATTCCAAAGCAGGATAGAATTTGGGGAAATTTCAGATTTGAAATTCGAAATAACCCTAATTTCCACCCTATTTTGGAACCCTAGAAATCCTTATATATATTTCCTTTCCACAATTTTAGGTAGTCATGGTTCATCTTGAAAGATCAAGAAAACCTTAAATGATTCACACAGTTGGTTCTTAATTGGAAACCCCAGCAAAAACTTACTCAATTTTTCATAGCCGTCTCTATTTCCAAAGTTTGATCTAGTTCGTAGACTCTCAAACTATTTCCCAAAACTCATTTAGTTTTGAAGGTCTTGAGGTTGAAAGTTCTTGGTCCGAGGATGGTGTAGAAAAAACTCTTTGGTTGTGGAAAGTCTTCTTCAAGCTCGACGTCATCTCAGTTCGCTGCTCCAAAAGAGGTAACAACCTCATTCGAATTTATTGGTTTCTCCTTAAGCAATATGCGTGCTGTTGTATTTATGGTTGCCATAGAGATGAGTAGACGATGATGTTAAGTCGATGTGCTTATGTGCTTACTGTGTTTATAAGGAAGATTAGTGTTTAATTTTATGTTTATGCATATGTTGACTGAGCTATTTGAAAAACTTTACTAATTTTGAGTTCACTGTTTGTGGTTATCGGGGTCGAATAAGTATGGTTTCTTTATTTTCTTGCTTTAAAAGGATGGTTTTTCATTCAAATGGTAGTTTTAAGTTGTTTTTGACATTAAAAATTAGTTGTGGTTATATTTCTCTAGGATTATATTTGTTGCTGAGTTAGAAACTTTGTGTTGGTTCAAATGGTTACAGACTATGTTCCATTTTCACTTTATCATATACCAAAGTATTTCTTTGGATTACTCTAGACTTCTTGTCTGATTAAGGGTTGTTATATTCATTATTTGAATGGTTGTATTATGCCGACGTTTTCCTATTCTGTTAAGAGTTCTGGTTGTTATTGCATTTGCCATGAACGAAATTGAATCTTGTCTCTGTTTTAGTCACTGTTCTTGTCTTTATCTGCTATCCTTTTCCCTAAGGTTCACTTATTTGAAGCATTACTCAAGTTTCGGTTGTTGTATGTCCAAAAGTGATTTCATGTTAAGAGTTGAATATTTGATAATCTTATCGAAATAAGAATAGAACTTTGATTAGGAATCTGATCAACAAATGTGCAGGTCTTGTAGTTGGCAGTTTTAAACATGTGAAAGTGTTCTACACTAATACTTAGCAATCTGTCCTCCTTTATTTCCTTAGCAATCTATTTTTTCTTTTCTGATTATGGTCTGTATCTCATGCATATGGTGGTTTAGCTTGATTCGTATGCAACAATCTGAAATGTGTTGAATGTTCTACCTACGACTGAGTGTGCAATCTTTAAGTTTCTCCTTATACTTCTTGTTATGATATCATTTTCCAGTAGGTGTCTAAGGGCTGCTGCTTCTTAGTGTGATTTGATCATTTAAGTTGACTTTTAACTCTCCTTTTTTACAAATACAGTTCATTTAACATTGTTACTGAGTTTGTTTGCATCTTGTTACTGCCTTATATCTCTCAAACTTCAAGTCTTAAGTTACGAACTGTTACACTAGTTCATAAATGTGTTCATGTACATGTTATTGCTATGGCTGCCTTAGTTCATGCTTAATCATGACTCGCTTAGTATTTTTTTGAAGTTCAAGCATGTTCGAGCATCTTTTTCAGGGTATTATTGTCCTGTATTCAGTATATTCATGTCACTATATGAATATAATTTGTCTAGTATGCTTTCAAAGTCATTAGCTTTGGTTTCTGCTAGATTTTTCTTGGGAATCAGGGTTCTTTGGTCATGAACAACCCTGTACATATCTTCTTGATTATGTTCTGTTCTCCACCTATGCGAGTGATTCTGTAAATGATCGCATTCTTCAAGTTTTGGGCTATTTCTATTTACATTTTGGCATCCATCAAATTTCATCTCTCTATGTTTCTTCATTTGGTCCAAATTTGAGTTCTTTTTGAGTTGTTATCCAATATATGATTTTAAACTCTATTATGGAAATCAGTTTGCTATGGGTGGCAGACACAAGTTACATTTGTTTTCACTTCAACTTGTTAGAACTCCATCTTTCCTAGGGTGTTTTAAAAGATAAAAATGGCTAATGTACAATGTAGTTACTGATCATGTTCCTATGTGGCCGTTACAGTGAAGTGCTAGTGGTTTAGTAAGCTAAAAGACTTGTTTGTCATAGACCTATTTGGTTCTTGATTCTTAGTTGATTGCATTGTCATATCACATCTGTTTAAAAGGTAGCAACATCATGTGGAATGTGTTGATTTAGGCTTGGCCTATACACCTTAGTTCTTACTCAAGATTATCTATTATTTTCCTTTTTAAGATTTACCGGAAATATAGTATTAGCATCATTTATTTAAACATACTTTGCATTTCTGATGATCTCTTTCTGATAAGTGTCTATTCTTGCATGAAATCATTCCCTCCCTGTTTTATTACATCCAGGATATGTACCATGTATTCTTGTTTGAGTGTCTCCCTTTGATTTAACCCTGGTTGTCCTTACATCTTCCTTAGCATTTGCCCAGATGCATCCATGAACATTTCACTAATCCTTATTGTCATTTCTTTGCATAAACTATGATCCGGGTTCATTTTGGACCTCCACTTTGCATTTATTGGGACATGGAGGCCCAAATATTCTTCTCTTCGAGTCACCCACCCTCTGTTGGCCTTGGAGAACATTATAGAAGTTAATGACAGCTGATATACGGGTTTTGAAGTGCAAAATCAGTGAATATACAGTAATATACATCTTGTATACACTAAGTGTATATCATAGGAAATATGGGACAAAGCCCACTGGAAGCAGCTGGGGCAAATTTTCTGATGGGTTTGGCAGGCACAAAACGTAGATAGTAGGACAGGTGGAGGATTGGGACTGCCTGGCCCAATATGTGTTTCAATTCTTTTATGTATTTATTACATTATTTGATATACTTGTTATTTGATACTAACTCTAACATTTATTTTGTATTATTTGATTATTATTAATCTAGTTATTTCCCCAACATTTCTTCATTTATGAAAATTTTCATTTTATAATTCTCTTTGTGTAAGAAATACCCCTACAATTATTTGGCAAAACTTTGCAAAATTGGTTCAAGTATGAGAGTCAACCTTTTTTATTTAAGTTGGTCATTTTTTTAACTTAGTCAATATTTTGCAAACTTAGTCACTTTTCAAACTTAGCAAATTCTTTTTTTTTTAATAAAAAGTTAGTGAACCCTTTAGTCAAATTTCCTAATCGTTGGTCAACTAAAGGAGTTGAACTTGCTTACTATCAACTCAAGGATGTGGTAAATGTGTGGTACAATCAATGGGAAGAGTGCCGAGGTGTGGATGTTGAGCCTTCCTTTTGGATGACTTTGAGAGTCCTTTTCTTGATCACTTCTTTCCAAGAGAGTTGTGGGAAGCGAAGGTTGAAGAGTCTGTTAACTTGAAGGAAGAGGGGATGACTGTCAAAGAATATAGCCTTAAGTTCATACAACTATCTAGGGATACACAAGAGATGGTTCCTGAAATGAGATATAGAATGAGAGATTTCATATCTTGTTAGATAAGCACATAAAAAGGGAGTGTAAGGTGACATTGTTGATTATAGACGTGGACATCTCTAGGCTTATGGTTTGTGCACAACAACTTGAGGAGGACAAGAAGAAAGATAGGAGGAGCATTTGACTAAGAAGGTTAAATCAGCAGGGCATAAGACTAGTCAGCATAAGCAAAGTAAGAGGGAGTCCTATTTTCAGAAGAGGTGCTTAAATTATACATTGTCCACAGCAAGTGCACCAGCTCCAAGTAACAAGTATGATCAGAAGTCTAGGGCCATCAGAATTCTAGAGCTCAGGGTTCTCAATCCTAAGCTAGTATAAATCAAGGTTTGAGGGGGAAACCATGATGTGGAAAGTGTGGAAAACTCCACCTAGGTGTGTGTCGTAAGGGCACCAATGCTTGCTATAGGTGGAGAGAGACTGGTCACTTCCAGAGCGAGTGCTCAATAAGGAGGTGGATCGATAGACGTAATAAAGCTTAGTTTTTAGCAACACTGCCAACTAGTGGTAGTCAGAGAGGTGCCGAAGCTAATACAACCAGTATTACAAACCATCGGCATGCGGTAAGAAATCGATAGGATGAGGAAGTTGAACCAGATGTTATGGCAGGTATGTTTCAAGTCTTTTTCTATATTGTGTATCCCTTGCTTGATGCAGGTGCCACTTTATCATTTGTAACTCCATATGTGGCTAGTAAGTTTGAGATCCTTCTCGATTTTTTTCTTAAGACCTTCAGTGTTTCTACTCCTTCTGGCAAGTCCATTCTAGCTGAAAGAGTATATAAAGATTGCACGGTGTCTATCTATTATAGACATATCTTGGCAGACTTAGTTGAGTTAGAGATGATTGACTTTGATGTGATTCTTGGCATGGATTGGCTTGGTGCCTATCATGGCTCTGTCAATTATAGAAATCAGAAGGTCAAATTCCAATTTTCAAATGATCTTATCATAGAGTGGAAAGGTAGTTCTTTAGTGCCCAAGGATAAGTCTATTCCCTACCTTAGGGCCAAAAGATTAATTTCGCTGGCTTGGTGCCTGTTAATTTTATTTCTCAAGGTTGATAATGTAGAGTTTCCCCCTTTGGAGTTCGTTAGACCCTTTTTTTTTAATTAAGGATAACTATCCAACCGGAAAATTTTGTTGTGGAGGTCGTATAATTAGAACTTAAGTA
>JAABOM020060952.1:0-46075 GCA_011800125.2 Solanum clarkiae
AATAAATCTGTCAAATTTCTTTTATGAAGATCTCTATATTTTCTTTGTGACTAAGACAATTCTTATTCAATTATTGTATCAAAGTAAAAGAAAATCTTTTCTTTGAAGTTTGATACTATATTTATACATGGAGGGTACTCCTAATTTTTTTCTGCAAAATGAATTAGTAAATTCATATATATAGATCATCTATCCCTACAAAGAACTCAAACTATCAAAAATATGAAACATCAACTCATATTTCAAATATTTTTTAGAAGTCGCATATGAAGACAATTACAAAGTACAAATAAAGATAAAATAATTTTTTCAATATCGACTTCATGAATATCTAACTATTGTATCAACAATGATAAACAAATTAACATAAATATCAAACATGCAATACTCTAATTTTTGCAGTTTATGATAAAGTACTCCTAGATACCATTCTACTCCCTCCAAATACACAAATAATATTATATCTTAAGCCATAAAATGTTATATGATGAATCGTGTGTATCATGCTCTCTTTCATCTATAGTAATTAAAATCTCAATACGCTTTTCTCACTATCTATTCATTTTAAAATGCTCACTTATGAAAGAAGAATAATCAAATTAATGAAAATTCTAAATCAACCTTTTAAAGAAATCAATCCCCTTTTTTTTGTAGCTTTTGAATCTCTGTTACTACAATTGTGGAGATAGTGGCCTTTATATATCATACTGCTAAGGTTGATGGTGAATCTAACAGTTATTCAATTATGATATTTATCAACTCTATATGCTTCTCATCTCTCTCTCTTTTCTTTTTTTTTTTAGTTCATGCCATATTTTTCTTAATAGAAAAGAAAATGAACAAAAGAAATGCTAGATTTAAAAAATAAAAAACAAAATCTGCTCAACCAAAAAATAAAACTTGAGGAAATGAAAATCATTTTGTTGCGTTTATATAGTATTTCTTGACGTTGTTCGTTGGAATTCCTTTATAAATTACTGATATAAAAGTTTTAAAATTTGAAAAGTCAATTAGTTAAGAAAATCAAAAGATAAATAATAGGAATTATAGAAATTATTATGATCTAAGAATTTAAAGCAATTAATTTTTGCATAATATGAATGCTATTTGTGCGATCATTAGAGTACACTTCATTTCCAAATCATGTTTGCTTCACATAGCTGATAAAATTATTTAATACATTTTTTTTAACTCAAGAGGCAAAATAATATTATTTGATTTAATTTAATATTTAATTTATCATAGGAAAAAATGATAATCCAACTTATAAGTATCATTAATGTTATATTCAAATATAATTTAATTAATTGTTTCTTGATTCTTTAAATTGATAACTAATTTAGGATAAATATTTTAATAACTCTGACAACTAAATTGGGACGCGACTACTTGTAGGGTACTATTTGTGTCTAATTATTTATTTTAATGCTACAAAATCGGGTGTGTATATATTACAACTATCCATCTGATAGTACATATCCAACCAACTGTTTTTTACACGCCCAATTGATTTATAATACAAAATATCAAAGAATTAATATTTAATTAAATAAAGGCATAGAAATCTATCAATATTTGATGGGCATTTGTATTTGACTAACAATAGCCTAGAATATGGGTTTTATATCTATAAGGTTTTTCTTAAATATATACTCATATGATAGTAATTATTGAAATTAATGTGCATTTTTATATTTTTTTCCACAAATATATAATAATATTATTGAATACAATTCATAATTAATGTGTATTTATATCAGTGCCAAAACTCATACTCGTTCGACTCAAAATTTCCAAATAAACCCTTCATTCATCTAACTTTTTAACCCAAAAAATGATATGCTAATCTCCTTTCTTCTTCACCGGACACCAATCAAAGAACTCAAAATTTTCTGGTCAATATTTGTTATCCATAATTTGGTGACATGTCGTTACTGTAGGGTTTAAAATTGTTTTCTTTTAAGCTATGTAAATGACTAAATAGACTACACTAAAATAATGATAAGGACTATATATATATATAATAAATTATCTTTTGATTTTTCCTTTAAACTAGATACATAACATTTGACAATTATCTTAAATATAATGGACAAATAGAAATAAAAGGATGAAGTAATAAATAGTCAAATTTTGAGAAGAAATAATTAAATTTAGTGTTTCAAAATATCATCAACAAAGTTAATTAGTAAAATATAGCTTTAACTAAAATTTACTTAAAAGATATGTTAGATTAACAAGGCTCATGTAATATATAAAATAGAAAGGAGTAAATCTTGTTAGTTAAATTAAATGTATGTATAGATAAAATTTTATATTTCTCGACATTATTTCAAATGTCATTAAAAAATGTTGTATAAAATAAGCAACATACAGCGTCATAGCTATTGTTACTACTTAAAAGAAGAAATCAGAATATAATAAAAATATTTAATCAAACATAACAAACAAAAGTAGATAAATAAGACAATTAGTTTCTTCAAAACAAGCTACATATTACAACATATTATAATGTCTTAAAATTTAAATAAACTTGACATCCAAATCATAGAACTTATTAAATTAATAGAGCTATTAATACAGGCTGGCTCACCCATCTGGGTTAGCCTATACAGGCTTTCGAGTTTGACAAGTTTGGCTAGGGTAACCCATTTTTTTTGTGGGCCAAAAAAGGGTTAGCCCAACCTATCAGTACGTGGCCTACGGGCCTTGTCGGGTTAACTCACATTTTTACAAGTATATTATTTTTATATATTTGTAATTAAATTATAATTTTAAAATATTAAAATAAATAGCAACATGACAAAATTACATGATATTAATGTTACCATTACATATTATAAAAATATAAGTTGTATCTAAATTTTAATATCTAAAAATTTTAAATGAACTTTGAGTTTGAACTTTTATTATTTTTAATACTCTATTTTATTTTTATTTGTAAGTACTTTTTAGGCTGGCCCAACACGTTTTGTAAAAATCCCACAAATCAGCAAATTTATTTAGGTTGGGCTAAAAAGTCAATTTTTTAAATGGACTCCAAAAATCGTAGCCCAACCCTATTAAATTACGGATTAGGCTAGATCGGCCCAACGAATCTAGCCCATATTAACAGCTCTATCTATTAAGGGGACAATCTTAGAGAAAAAGCTGTTCATCTCTAGCATCGTTAAAACTCGCTAATTCAATGTATGAAATGTCATTTGTTGCATAAGCTAATGCGTACCCTTGATATAAATAATAAAAGTTCAAATATATAATTTGTGGTTATCAATTTAATAAATTTTAAAAACATAAAAATTATCTTAGCCTCAGTAACATCATTTTCCTCCCTTCCCACTACATTTAAAAATGAAATGTAAGTAAAAGATACTTATGTTCTTGATTCAAAAACATACATTAAATAGATTAAAAAGATTTTCATACTAGCATGAGTTTCAATTACAATTACTCGAGTTTTCTTGTTATGATTGTTAACAAAATCAATCCACTGTCAAAAATAAAAAAAAGTATTACTCATAATTCATTGATATCAACAACTTATATGACTAACAAGACTAGAGAAAACTAATTCATAAATATTACTCACTCTATTATTGATGATATTGTGACTTTCGAAATTGCTCACCGAGAAATGAAGAATGACAAAATAAGCAGGAATGACTCGAAATTCGCTTGACAAAACTTCAGAGGACCTCACACAAATATTGTCTGCCACCTAACATGTATGCCTCTCATAAAATAATTTTTTCTTGATAGACATGCAGAAGGCATAAAGAATAAAGGGGAAACTCTTTCCTCTTTCAAGAAATATAAAATAGAAACATCAAGAAAAGTGGAGAATATTTTTTCTCTTTCAAGAATCATCAAATTTTTTGTAAGTAGAAAAAAAGTGAAATTAATTTTTTAAAAACATGCAAGTACATTTTTCACCTTTGTTTTGTTTCATTGATGTCTAAAAAATAATGTTTGTATTAGAAACACTAAAAATGACAATAAATTTTTTTGCAGACTTGTTCAAATTTATTTTTTACTTTGTATACTTTGATCTATATTTAAAATCACAAACATGGATGAAATTTGATTTTTTTTTTCAATAAGAAAATGGCGCTACTTCAATATTTTCTGATTTGATATACACATTTCTCTGATTTGCAGTGATTTTGCTACAAGTATATATAAAGCAGAAGACAGAAAGCAGAAGTAGCGCAAATGACAGAAGATAGAAGGCAGAAAGCAGTGATTTTGATATACACGCAGAACACAGAAAGGGAAAAAATTTTCTCTAGCTTGTTCAAATTTATTAATGATTTTGATATACATGCAGAAAGCAGAAAGGGGAAAGTCTTTCCTTTTTCAAAAAATATAAAAAAGAAACATCAAGTAAAGTAGAGAACATTTTTCCTCTTTCAAGAAACATCAAATTTTTTGTAAGCAGAAAAAAAGTGAAATTGATTTTTCTGAACATGTACATAACTTTGTTTATCTCTGTTTTGTTTCATTATTGTCTAAAAAATATGTTTGTATTAAAAACACTCAAAATGGCAATAAATTTTTTTTTGCATACTTGTTCCAATTTATTTTTTACTTTGTATAATTTGATCTACATCTAAAATCACAAATATGGATGAAAGTTGATTCAATATTTTCTATTTTCATATACACATTTTTCTGATTTGCAGTGACTTTGGTACAAGCAAACTTACAAATGAAAATAAAATTTTTCGGCAGACTTATTTCAATGTTTGTCCCGCTAATTTTAGAAAATTTTATTTTATTCATTCGTTCATCCATCTCTTTCTTTAAATTAGCATCTTGTTCTTTCATTTTTCTTCACCTTCTAAACCCTGCATCTTCTTCTTCCATTCTCCCATCCAGCAAATTCTGAGGTTCAAATATCTTCAGGTTCTGAAAATTTTCCTTCCGCAAGTCACCAAGAGGAGTTATTCATCTCATGGTTTATTGTCATGCCCCGAGAGGGTACCTTCGACGTAACTGACACTCAGAGACTATTGGTAGTCCCCGAGTGAACCACTTGGCCTCGTCATATTCATTCCTTCAATAAACTCTACTAATTAGCGAAAGACAAGAGAAAAGTAAATGGGCACATCTCATCATCTAATCTCAATGGTATATCAAATATATAAAGATTAGTAGAAAGAACTAGCTCACAATCTTAATAATCAGCATTCAAATCTAGTCTATGAAGCCTCTATCACTATCAATCGGTGCCAATGACAGACCCATGGCTATCTCAATTCAAGAAATAGTAAAGCTACTTTAAAATTCTGACTCTAGAGCAAGATGAAATAAATACAACGAATACTCCAAAGTAGAGGAGGCTCACCAATCAGTTGAATGTCTCAGATTCTCAGCGATGTGCCTATTGATAATCTCCATTCCTTGTATCTACATCATGAGACGATGCAACACCGAGTGACATCAGTACATGGAATATATGATATGTAAAATAGCTGAATGAAACCGAAACAGGTAGAATAATACGATATGTAAAATAACTTAACCGAAATCAAAACAATCAACATGTCAAATGTCTATCTAAAGAAAGAATAAAGAGTAGACAAGTGACCCATTAACCAATCAAACCTCATTAATCAAATGATGACTCATCTCAAAGGAACTCAACTCATCTCAACCCATCTCATCTCGACTTAAAGTACTCAAAGTAAGAACTTTCTGGGAGTTTCTCTAATCTAACAACAATCGCTCATGAACCAGTGATTGTACAATAATCCCGTTGATGTTGCCACTGCCATTCCGTACTTGCCAGGTAGGGAACAAATTGAATTTACTAGGGACCACTAACCAATCAAACAAGTCTTCTATTTTTTTGGAGACTCTATCAAGAGGGAACCACAATGTCCTCACCTATGCTTGGCTACGTAGTTTGACGAGTGCGAGTTAGGTTAACCTTTACTGTTTTGGTGCTCGATACTCCTCTCATGAGTCAATGCTCATAAAATAATCCATCCAATCAAACCAATCAAACCATCTCAATCAAATCATCTCAATTCAGCCACGTGGAGGCACTCATCATTCAACCAGTCTCATAGAGATTCTCATCATCGCATCAAATCAATATCTCAATCAATAGATCAAGGCTTAGAACAATCATTAGGGAATAATCAAATAGACAAATCGTTAAAGTTCATTTATGGAAACTCAAGGACCATCAAATGCTATCAACTTATCATCATTCTCACATTCACGTTCACTATCTCTACCAACAGTCTCAATCAAGGCTTTAGACTCAATCCCTATCTTCTTTCGTGCATGCTTTTAAAAATTAACATATAAGGTTTATAAAATATCTCATGAAAATTTTCAATTCAAAAAGCAAGTTTATGATGATCATCAACATATGAAAACACATATAATAAATATAATTTTCAAGAAAATAATCAAGAATCAGGTATCTAGATTCAAGAACTCTCAACTCACTTCTAAGACCATCTATGGGGCACATAAGAGAACAATTTCATGCTTTTAGTTTAGCCTTACATACCTATGATGAATCTATCAACAATCAACCTTCAAGAATCCTCCTCGATCTCTTTAATTCTACACTCTTTTTTCCCCTTCCGTAGCCCTAGTCTGTTTCAAGAATTTACAATGGCTTAGGAATGGGGTTTAAAACCTTTTTATACCCAAAATGACCTATTTTGATCATGTTTTGAGTATAGAAGGGGTTGAGAAATATCTAGAATGCCCCTCATGAAATTTAGAAAATTTTTACTTCAAAATTGTAACGATCCTCAAGTCATTTTGAGAAATAGAGCTTTAAAAGATTTATTTTATAAATTTTTAAAAGGGATTTTTTGGATCATTTGATAACTTTTGTTATCTAATTTAGGGATAAGTTTAGATGATTAAATTAGTTGATAGGTTGAACTGATAATTTAGTTAAAATTTCATATCACTTATGCTATATTAATTAGAATAAATAGTAGGGTTGTTAATTTTAGTACACAACAAATTTAAAAAAAATTAAGGGGAAGAAGGGTTTATGCGTGAACTGACTTACATGCGGACGAACTAATCAGTGTCACAAGAGTTCAATTTGTTAGGTAATGATTTCTTATTTATGAAATCTTGGTGAAGGGTGCGTTGTTTTAATTTTGAAAAACAAGAAAGAATCATGATTTTCCTTTTTATGTTATTCGTAACTGTTTCAATGTCAATCCGATTATTGAAAATTAGGAAATTATGACATCATTAGTGCCAGGATAGGAATGAAAAAGTATTGTTCATGTGGGCCTGTACATTGTTGATGGAATGAGTAATAAAGAAATAGTATGTTGAAATTGTCAAGGGTAGGTAACCATTAAAAAGAAAAGTAGATGTATGGGTATTGGGGAAAATATTATTAAAGTAAGTACTGGAATCAGTTTATAATTGTTTGTTGCAGCAACTAAATGTATATATGGTACTAGTCCTAGAATTAAACTAATGGGTTCCTTCATACGCCATTCTATTCATCAAATTTTACTCTTAATTATCATTCTATGATTTGGGATTTAATATGCTTTATAGATAATCTAATATTAGGTGTATTGTATCATATTAGTATTATTAGAAATATTTTAATTGATGGAATAACTCTAAACTTAGAATTTAGGAACTAGATTATAGATTTTGGATGGGTTTTGGGTATAAGCTAGACATATAGCAGTAATATGGGTGTCTATGAAATTGTGTTTTTATGAATATCATATTTTTGGTAGATTTGACACGTACAGAAGTATTGGAGGAAGGGAAAGCAACTGGTGGATTAGCTCACTTGACTTTGGTTCTTCATTTGAGGTAGGTTATGATTTGTTTTATTTGATAGAGAGACTCTTAATATCAATTGATAGTCATTGAGTAAAGTTATGATATTTTCTATGCACTTAATTGTTGGGGTTTCGTTGACTGATGTATTATTGTGATTGGTCTGCAATTCCAAGACCATGAGACCTATAATCCTGAACTTAATCCTCACAGTGATGTCTTGAATAAGGAATGCTTGATGGAATCTTGGTAACGGAGTGAGAAGTAATGATAAAGAATAATGAATTGTATATATTAGATCGGGTGTTACGTTCCGACATATGTATATTATAGGATCGGATTTCACGTTTCGACACATATATGTTATAGGATCGGGTGTCACGTTCTGAGACATATATTTTATAGGTTCACGTTCCGACACATATATATTATAGGATCAGGTGTCATGTTCTGACACGTATATATTATACGATCAGGTGTCACGTTCCGATGTATCATTGATATCATTGCTTGGTTATGTACTTGTTCTTGTTGTTGCTACATGTTAAGTATTATGGTTGATTTTCTGCTAGTATTTTATGTATATTGATTTCTATTGAGTCGGCCGATGATACCTACTCGGTACATGTTACTTGTACTTATCCCTACTTGTATTTTTCTTGTTTTTATTCTGTGAAGTGTAGCTAGTGTTCCATCGGCTTTGACTTTCCCTCAGCTCTAGCCAGTCTTCAGCACATCATGTTCTAGGGTGAGCTACTTCTCTCGATCGCGTTGGATTCTATTAGTCTTGTCATGATGTCCTTAGCTTTCGGACATAAATCACTTGGTTTATTTATTTTGATATTGATATTCTTAGACTTGGTACTTTATGATAAGCGTCCCTGATGTGATGACTTTCATATTTTGAGGAATATTAAGTAATAAACTTAGTAATTTTGGGTTATTTCTACCTTATTTGTTTAACCTCTCGATTATTATCATATTTTATAAGTTGAATTGTTAGTATCGATTGGGAATTATATGTTGGTTCGCCCACCTAGGAGGGTAAATGTGAGTGTCACTCAAGGCCTGTTTTGTGTCGTGACAAACTTGGTATCAGAGCTTTAGGTTTAATGATCTCATCACTCAAAGACTTGTTGTGTCTTTCTATGGACTTAAACAAGCACCCAAACAATGGCATACAAAATTTGACCAAACATTATTGTCAAATGGTTTCAGAATTAATGAGTGTGACAAATGTGTTTATATTAAAAACACTCTGAATAAAAATTGTCATTGTTTGCTTATATGTGGATGATATGTTAATAATGAGTAACGACATTGCTAACATAAATGTTACTAAGTGTATGCTTGCTAGTAAGTTTCATATGAAAGACCTAGGAGTTGCTGACTTGATATTAGGAATTAAGATTCACAAAACTCCTTAAGGTTTGGCATTGTCTCAATCTCATTATATTAAAATGGTGTTAGAAAAATTCAAGTACCTGAACCACAAAAGTGCAAGAACTTCAATTGATCTGAACCTTCATCTGGCTAAGAATAAAGGTGAAAGTCAGTCTCAATTTGATTATGCTAGAGTATTGGGAAGTTGGTATACATCATGAATTGTATGGGACCAGACACAACTTGTGCTCTAAGTAAATTGAATCGGTACACGAGTAATCCCAATCAAACTCATTGGATAGCAATGAAATGAGTTTTGGGGTATTTGGAACATATTCAAAACTTTGCTTTGCATTATAGCAAGTATCCAGTAGTTTTTGAAGGATATAGTGATGCAAACTGGATTACTGGGTTAACTGAGACTAAGTCTACAAGTGAATACGTCTGTACCATTGGTAGAGGATCAATATCATGGAAATCATTCAAACAAATATGTATAGCTCGATCTACAATAGAGTCTGAGTTCATAGCCTTAGACAAGGCTGGTGAAGAAGCTGAATGGCTCTGGAATTTCTTAGAAAATATTCCTTTTTGGCCCAAATCAATGGCTCCTATATGCATACACTGTGATAGTCAAGCAGTAATAGGAAGAGCTGGAAGCATTATATATATAGGCAAGTCTTGCCACATACGACGAAGACATAATACCGTTAGGCAACTACTCTCTAGTGGAATTATCATAATTAACTATGTTAAATCAAAGGATAATGCGTCGAATCCACTTACAAAAGGCCTAACTAGAGAGGGAGTTGAGAGGTCATCAAAGAGAATGGAACTATGGCCGAGGAAAAACTATTGTGGCGCTAACTCTACCTAAAAGACTGGAGATCCCAAGATCTTGGTTCAAAGAAATCAGACAAAGTTATTGATGACGGTTCAACATTGTCAAAAGTATAATTAATGTCCATTCTTACAATAAGACAATGTTCAGGAACAAGGATAAGATAATATAACCTTTTAATTATTTCTAAATTTGATACGGGGTATATCAAATAGTGTATCTATAGGATAGCACAATTAAAAATTACCTATGTAAATGTGAAGTGTAACTCGCTTCAAGGGGAATCCGGTAAGGCCAGTACTCTATGCATTTATGAACCAGGAAGTATTCATGGCTGAAATGAACAAAACAATGAGAACCAAGACCAGTTAAAGGGTTAGTTGTGTGACTTATGTTGTCTAGGTGTACAATAAAGATCAATGGTTCAAAGATATCATATCTACCTATTAACTGAGTATATCCGGCATATGTTCACTATGGAAAGTTCAAAGGGAAACTTACTTATCCAAATACAATTAATCCTTACTTACTGTGATGAATAGCTCCACACGTGCATATATTGTCCGCTTTGGCCCCACAGGGCCGCACGATTTTGTTTCTTCCAGGCAAGCCCGGGAAAATGCGCATACAAGGTCAGAGCTACACAGCGAAAACTGGTACCCGACACATGCATATATTGTCTGCTTTGGGGCGTTACGCATCGCCGTCCCCGCCAGAACGCATATGCACATGTAAGGTTCCAAAATCAACATATAACCCAGAAACTCCCCCTCTTTTTTCGATGTGGGATTCGCCTAAGTGAGCTACAAACGTTATGTATCGCCGTCCCTGCACTCACGTCCCGTAGGGACTCAGCGTCCTCGCTGAGGTTTGCCCTACCACCGTACTAGTAGAGAGTCAGCTCTGATACCATCTGTGATGAACGACCCCACACGTGCATATATTGTTCGCTTTGGCCCCACAGGGCCATACGATTTTGTTCCTCCCAGGCAAGCCCGGGAAAATGCGTATACAAGATCAGAGCTACACAGCGGAAACTGGTACCCGACACATGCATATATTATCCGCTTTGGGGCGTTACGCATCGCCGTTCCCCTCATGGTTTTGTTCCCAGCAGGCGTTACGTATCGCTGTCCCCGCCAGAACGCGTATGCACATGTAAGGTTCCAAACTCAACATATAGCCTAGGAACTCCCCCTCTTTTTCCGATGTGAGATTCGTCTAAGTGAGCTACAGGCGTTACGTCTCGTCGTCCTTGCACTCACGCCCCATAGGGACTCAGCGTCTGGGTCATGACACTTACGAATCACACAAGTTTTTTCATGCATGTATTTTATTTATTTTATTATTTTTTTTAAAAATAGTCATTCTCATTCATGTGAGAGATTGTTGGATTTTTAAAGATATGAATGGAAATGAAGAGTTGTGACTTTCTAAAAGGTCATGGATTTTCCTGAGAATGGTGCCCTTTCTAAAAAGTTATATCCTTTCAAGACGGGTGTGAACTTTCTAATAAGGCACAATAAGCACCCTTTGTTAGCTATAAATAGAGAGGTCTTCTCTCCTTTTTGAAAATAATATTTCCTTCATCTGCATACATTTCTTTCAAATAAAGGTAGAGTCTTAATATAATTTAGTTGCTGCCTTTTGAGTTCACTGAAGTTATTGAAGTTTGAGATACCACTACTTCTTTAATAGGTATATCCACTTTATCTTGGGAGGAAATAATCCACAACCTCGGGTACAGTGAGGGGATTAAATTCCTTAAGGACACACAGTGAATTCTGTGGACTCGAATACTTCTTTTTTCATTTTTTTACTTCTGATTTACTGGTTTTTGAAAATTTGTTTAGAATCTTTGTTATTATTGTTTTCACAAAGTTTTATTCTACAAAAGTTTTGTTTTGCAAATTTCTTTTCTACAAATATTTTGTTTGCTGCAAGAGTTTTTATTTTAAGTATTTTAGTAATTCATAGAGAACAAAAGGAGACCCTTGATGACCTTAAACAACATAAACGATCTTGAATTGAAGGCTTGAACGTGAACCTAGCTTGAGCTTGAAGATCCCATCGTAGAAAAATTTTATGAAATCAACTCCACGGAGGGCCATATGGCCCGTATCAAGTCACACGAGCCGTGTGACTATAATTAGGCCAAAAACAGTCATTTCAACCTTAAGGCCATTCACACGTCCCTCCATACGATCCATGAAGTGTCATACAGCCCTTGTGGAGTCCAAGTGTAACGTGCCTTAGCTCGGAACTCCATAACAAGGCCACACTCTCAAAAATTAAAACTAAGTGTCATACCACTAGAGATCACACGATCCGTGTGACCCCACACGGGCCGTGTAGTCTCCCTTAAGATGACACTTGGTCCAAATTTTGTCGAAAAATGAAATCCTCAAGTTAAGTGAAGTCGCACAATATCCAGGTCATTACAATTTTTTATTTTATTTTAATAAATAAATATTAATTTAATCATTTGTTTGGTTTTTTATTTGTCGGCTCAAGCTATTGCCAGCGAATTTGGTTGTATTTTATATTTGTCAGTGTTAAACGTTTATTGGGAAGCATTATTAGTTTCGTGTTTTAAGAATTATTTTTGGTGAAAATTTTCGTATGTAATGTACAATATATTATTATATGGAGTTTCTTAATGAAGTTTCTTATTTGGATACCTTATTTTCAGTTTTTCAAATTTTTTACACTATTTCATTATTATTATCTAAGAAAAGAAAAATAGGTATATTGATTTTTGTTAGCCTATTATGTTTTCTACGTTTAATTTTAATGTTTGCAATGATGAAATTTGACAACATATTTTTTCTATTTGTACTTTCTAATCCTGAATATCCTTAATTAAAGGTCCACAAAAATTATTTACTACACAGAAAAAAAACATATAGTCAATGCATGCTAAATTTATTTTACCTAAAACTTGTATCCAATGCCACATCTAAGTTTCTAAAATTAAAGAAATGATTATTTTGACCAACCACAAAGGTGCTTTTGAAAAGAAAAAGTTCATGCTAGGATTCATAAAGATCCTCCATAAGTATTGAATTTAGATATCCACTGCAATGATGATTTTCTTTTACTTGCTGAAAAAGAAATAGTTGTAAAATTTTAGTTGAAAAAAGAAATCAGAAATCAGATCAGCGCAAGAGATAGTTGTAAAATTCTCTAAAAGTATTGAGAATTAATTTCACTTAAACAGTATTAGAGCAAGAGATAGTTGTAAAATTATCTAAAAATATTGAGAATCAATTTTATTTAAGCAGTATCAGAGAAAGAGATAGTTGTAAAATTATCTACAAGTATTGAGAATCAATTGCATTTAAGCAGTTAGCTTGCTTTTGAATAACGTATGGCCATTTATTTTGAATATATATTCAAATTGAAATATAAAAAACATATGTAGTCCAATAACTTAACAAGATTAGTAACTAATTTTTCTTTTTTGAATAATATATAACCTTTTTTTATTTTTACAAAAGATAAACTTATGAGTCAAATTTTATATTTAAAAAAAGAATTATAACTTCAAATTGGAATTCCAAATATTAGGATCAATTATCAAACACCTACGTATATTTAAATTTGTATCATATAGATGAATCAAACTCATTTCTAAGTATCGAACTTAATATATTATTTTAAATTCAAATTTAAATATTCTGAACCCTAAATTTCCCATAAGAGCAAAAATCCAAAAGCTGAAACATTACTTTGCAACTATTATATCTAAATTTATTAGTTTTATCTATCCTTTCTTTTCTACCAATGCTTTTGCTAGTTATTGTAAAGACTTTAAAATGTATTTCATTGACTAACATTTTCTTTCTTATGCTATCACTACAATTATCACAAAAAGAAATTTGATAGTATTATTATTAAAGAAGTGAGATCAGGGTTCATAAATAAAAAAAGTACTAAATGGTTGGTTTGCTAATATCAATGACATATATTGAGAGCCATTTGAGCTACCTGATTTGATTGGTAATGGAAATATAAATTACAATGTGAGTGATTTTGACAGCTAAATATTACGTGTGTAAAAAGTTACCAATAGAAGAACTGAACAAAAAATTAAGTAGATGTTAGATTAGATGTTTCATCGTGAAAATAGACCAGAAAAGAAAAGCTTCGATTTTAAAGTTAAAAATAATATTTAAAAATTTAAGATTGTATTTGATCATAAAATAAGTTAGAGTTGTAAATAATTTAAAGTAAAAAAAAAAATAATTAAGAAATTTTAATTGCCCAAGTCCAACTTCATAAAAAAATTTTAACCCCCACCCCTACCCCCAAGTGGGAAAATAATCATTTTGAAGGAGAGAAAATAATTCAATCGAAATTTGATGCAGATCATATGTAGTGATTAGATAATTACATATAATTTAATTAAGAATGTTAAAAGTCTGCAAAAGTATCTCACTACTGTGGAAGATAGAAAGAAACAACACTGATTTATACTTCTAAATACAAAATTTATGATAATTTATAGCTGAAATCAGTTTTTTTTTAATGCCATAACCGATTCCGCAATTATGTGAACAAATAAGACTTAATTAGTTTTTACTATTTATTTAAATAATTAGTAATAAATTAATTAAGTGTACGGGCAAACTGGTAATCCAAATTTTGGATTAAGAGCGTTAAATGAGGGGGTTCAACTAAAGTAAATTGCCTAGCTTAATTACATGCCCCTCCACACTTACTATGAAGAGAGAAAATTTAGTAATATCAGCTTCAATTGAGCCTGTAGTTTGAATTACAAGATCTCGAGTTGTTGTCCCTGAAAAATCCATGGTTGCACACACTGCAGAACTGCCAATATAGCTGGGTCAGGAACGTGCTTTGCAGATAAATTAATACGGCAATTCTCAGGGGGAGAAACAAGAATGTTCCACTTATTTCCTGTGTGGAGCAAAACTATCAGCCAGTGCTTAACGATGTCACAAGTCTATGTTGCAACACTTTGAATGGAGATTACCTCAACACTACCAGAGTCCTAGTTAGTAGTTCTTCCTGTTTTACTTGTATTATCTACATTGTCATTGATACCATTTAAAACAAGTTTCAAAGTTCGATTGTTGTAGAGTTCCTTAAAATATCAGGAAGAGTTTTGAAATATCTTAAATATTGCAAGTAGAGAATAATATTGTGCATTAGCTAATTCAAGGATTGTGTTGTACATGCTTCTATATTATTCGAATAGACCTTTTTTATAGTGTATGCACTTCTCTACTGGTTCATTTTATCTTTGCTATTATCTAATTTGGTTTATTGTAATTGTCAGAAGAAGAAGAAGAAGATCATGCAACTTGGAAGCAACTCAATAAATGTGTCTAAAGTGACCAGTTCAGTCGACCCTGAAGTCTATCAATTTCTAGTCAAGTTACCTCTTAGTATGGATACATATTCTAAGATCATGTATTTCTAATCTGAGAAGTACTATTAAAGTCCATTTTATGAATATACACCTGATATGTTTAACTATAGGGAGTAGCCATAATCATAGTTGCTCAACAAGAAGTACCATGAACAAGGAAATATAAAAGAAATCAAACGTTTTCCAAGAAAAGGTTAGTTTCAATTTAAACTTGTTTCATTGAAACAAAATAATCTGTGAAGAAAAGTAGAATGTAATTGATATTTTTTTAGTAAGGTGGAAAATCAAAAGAGGGTATTTCTTTTGTATATGAAAGTTTTTGAGTATTAAAATTTCTTATTATAGTGATAATCAATTGCTCCTCTTGGCCAGTGATTTTTCTCTTATTTAAAAGGGTTTCCACGTAGAATTTTGGTATCATTATTTTTTCATATTTTTCTTATTATTTTTTACCATATACTTTTGTGTTTGTTCATTTTTTCCCAACACTTCCCGTGTTGCGTAAATGCTCGGAGAGCATGTTCTCCACTAATCATCATCTCTTCAATGAAATGATTATAATTCTAATTGTA
Source organism: Solanum clarkiae (assembly GCA_011800125.2). NCBI lineage: Eukaryota > Viridiplantae > Streptophyta > Magnoliopsida > Solanales > Solanaceae > Solanum > Solanum clarkiae. Next base: position 15,986 of record JAABOM020060952.1, read on the forward strand.
TCTGTGTAAATAAAATTAAAATGACAACAAAGTGAATTTGATAAAAAGTACTATAAGCAGAAAATGATAAAAATATAAAGTAATTACCTCGCCTCCGAGGGGAAGAAGTACAATTCAATGTCATCAACACTAGCCTCTGGTGTTTTGGAAGTCAGATGCCATAACTCCAATTTGTGAAGCATTTCAAAGTAAAGATTAGGTAAAAGTAACTCTGCTTTTTCAGAAACACTTTGGCTGGCTTTGACGGAGAGGTGACCAACAACTCCATCAAGCGTATACTTTTTGTTCATTATGTTAAAGCAGCTCCTGACAGAAAACAGACATTTCAGTCACTAGAAACATTTGATAAATCATACCAAAGTATTGTGAGATATCTACTCACCTCCAAACAGGATCAGGAACTTGTTGTACAACATCCCTATGCTCTACCACATCAGTTATAGATGGGACGACAACAGAACTTGAGCTACTGTGTTCATTCACCTTACAATCATCACACACCCAATTGAAAAATTCATTTAACTTGACTTTGTCAAGGCAATAGCTGAACAGATATAAATCATTATTAATATTTAATGACAATTTCTTTTACGACAAAATAGAAACAAGAAAAAGAAAAGAGATACTACAAAATAAATTTTCAAAAATCAAGATGAAGATCATCCTAAGATACTAATTACCTCAATTAGTATACCAAACTAGAACCATAAACAAGAGGTTCCAAGAACCATATATGGATTACCATGAGGATAAACTCAAGTTAACTTGTGAATCCATTAAGTTGTTCATTGGCTTAGTATTTTCCAAACCTCTATATTAGTCAAAATTACCATAACCGTACATAGAAAGATAAAAATGATCTACTAATATACTTGAAATCAACTGCATGAATAGCTAATTACACTGTTGTCCAGTCAGTTGACTAGTCTGTAGTGTGATTGCACAATCAACTTGTAATCATTTGCCCAGTTTTAAGGCTAGTGTTTAGGTCTGGAGTTTTATCATGTTAAAATCCTTTGTGCACTTTTAAGACTCTTTAAGGGATCTTTAAATACATTCTCAATGCACGTTTTGACCAATGCTTGTAATTCTTGGAATTTCCTTGGCTCTCACGTAACCATTGTATGTCCAGACTCTTTGTTGGACTCGCTCTAGTGTTCCTTATTCTCATTTTTGCATTATCCCCTCCATATTTAAGAGGTTTTGTTCCTCAATTCAGCTTTTCTACAATTAATGGGGAAAGAGCAGGTGTGTTTAAAGTAAACTCATGAGAAGTTTCAATAAGTAGGAATCATCCCCAATTCGCTCAATAACTTGAAATGGTATATTTACACGAGGATGCAACTTACTCATGCTTCTTCTCATTCATCTTCTTAATTGGATAAGACTGTAGGGGAAAAGTTTAAATCTCTTCCAATTTGGAGCCATGGAACTCTTGAGGGTTCACCTTTGAAAGTCACTCACCCTTGAGGCCAGAGTAAGGGCATAAGGAGCTTGAGCCCCTTGATTCAATTGATTGGCTATTGCATATGCCAACATAGTGATGGCATTCCAGAATTCAACTTATGTAGCCCCTTCTCCTTGAGGAGCTTGATGAGCCGAACCCTCCTCAGGTGTTCTGTGGTTATCCTAATGGTAGTGACATGATCTAAAAGAGAAAAAGAGCATTCGTTAGGGTAGGAAGCCTTATTTTTACATTTAAAGCACGACATAGATGATGAAGAAGTGAAATATTTTCTAAAACGCCTCATAGACTCCTATTCATAATCATTGCACGCTTTACAATCATGAATAAGACTCTACTTGACGTGGTGTGTTGGATTTTCCAGGACCTTTAGCAACCTAGTGCTCTGATACCAAGCTTGACACGACCCAAGCCTGGGGCCTAGACGTGACACAGCGAATAGGGAACTCGAAGGAACCCCAAACAAGCCTCTTAGCATATAACATATACATCCTTAGTTGCGGAAGCAAAATAAGATAAAAAACAAGTAATATGGAATGTACGGAAAGAGGGACTAAGGGAGTATTTGATAATAGTATAAGGATTAATAGGAGTCAAGTCATCAATACAAACCAACATAATTTCCAACACACTCCCACTATAATAGTATAAGGATTAATAGGAGTCAAGTCATCAATACAAACCAACATAATTTCCAACACACTCCCACTAGAAGATGGGGCAGGGGCAAAGACATCCCCCAACTCAACCTTATAGATAAGTATCCAAAAATATCGATAAAGTCTTAACATAGGCATGAAAGTATATGGATATTATCCCTGGATATGAGGACTTACCAATGACTAACTTCAACGATCCGACTAGCCACGTGGAGGAGGAGGATCAATAGGAGCTCTGGTTCCTATATGGTGATATCATGTAGGCATAGAGTATGTGTTAGTATTTGGAATGTACTAAGTATGAGGGATGCGATGCAACAAGGATCATAAGCATAATAATAAAGATGCATAATGCTAATCGATAGACATGAGCTAAATATGACATGTATAATCAATGCTTAGGTGTAAGCATGCTTTAGAATGATCATACTTGCGTAACTTGTTCAATATAATAAAGTGAGATGAATAACTCATCCAAATACGTTGTACTAGAGGGTGAGGAATATAGCATAGGTTATAACCCCTTCTAGTAGGTATTGGTTAGTACATGATGGTGGAGGTATAGCATAGGTCATAACCCCTTCATGTAACCATGAGAGGTTGCATAGCATTAATAAGTACCTGAAGGTGAGGCACACAACATAGTTCATAACCCCTTCATGTGGACATTTGCCTTGTACTAGAGGGTGAGGCATACAACATAGTTCAGAACCCCTTCTAGTAGGCTTTACATTTCAAAAGAGCATAAAACATAGCATAAGAGCTCAATAAGTCACTTGTAGATCATAAGAACCTGTCATGAGTTCAACACATGCTTGGGAGCCCATAACTTATCATAAAATACTTGTCTTGCAAGTAAAGCCATAGCTTTCCATTAACATAAGATTCATAATCATGCAAACTCGATCAAACATGGTGAGTATTCATGCACGTGCTTAAAATAGTGCAACTTAGGAGTATAGGTCAAGATGGTGTAAAATCAATTTATTTCAAAGTCATTCAATTCAACCCACCCACATAGTAGTAAAACCCTCATTTGGGTGTCATGAAATCCATCTTAAAAACTCACCATCACTCATAGTTCATAGTTCATGTCATGCATAGCCTCAATAAACATAAATCAACTCATGGAAATAGCTTCAATATATATTCATGCATACTTAATCAATACTTGAAGAATCCAACTCCAATCATATTTATATTGCACAATAAAGTTTGCCCATAAAGTATTCAACATTAAAATCATGAAATTTGATAAAGAGGGGAGGCTTGACTTCATGGGTGGAAGGAACCCATGAATGAAACTCACATATCTTAAACCTTGAAATTTCTTGAAATTGAATTGAGGTTGACTTGAGGCTTGAGTTGGGTTATTGAATTCCAAAACTTGTGCTTGGGATTCTTGAGATTGAATAGAGTATGGGTTGAGGTTTTAAATGGGTTTTGAAAGAGCTCCTTGAGAGTTTGAAGTAGCAAAATAGCTAAGAATAGAGGTTTTCATGTTTAAATGGGCATTGAATTATTACACAAATACCCTTGTACAAAACAAGAAAAACAGGGGAAAAAACTGCATCAATCCATACCTAGGCCGTGTCGCACCTAGGGCGCGGATGCACACTATTTTGTGCCCCTGTTGTGAAAATTATTTTTCACTACAGTTCTTCTAAAATTCGGGAGCTACCCTGTTCCCATATAATCTTGCCCCCTAAACAAGAAAATGACGTTGGATTTTCGAAATCGCACACGAGTTTTGAGATATTCAAGAAATACACTTATGGGGCATTCCAAAGCACATAAGGGGTGTTACAATATCTCTCCCTTGGGAACATTCATCCCGAATGTCAAAGAAACATACTTAAGAGAAGCAATCATGAAATTTCTAGTCTGACATGAATGCAACAAATGCACTTAAACATCATTTTTAAAAGTTTCACACATATTCATCAAAAATAATCAAAACATGTCACTATGAACATCTATGCATGCAAAAATGACATGAGGGTTGAAACTTAAGACTTGAAATTATAGATGGGACTTAAATTGTTACCTTTGGCTTGAGTAGAGGGAAAGAGGTATGGATATCGGTTTTTCATGTCTGCTTCGGCTTCCCAAGTGGCACTTTCAACTTGATGATTCCTCCGAAGGAGTTTGACGGATGCCATATCTTTGTTTCTTCACCTTTTTACTTGTCTATCCAATATTTTCACCAGGACCTCCTCATAGGGTCAAGTTATCTTCCACAACACCCATAACCTCTAAGGGCACTATTGTACTTAGGTCACCCGCACACTTTCTCAACACAGACAGATTGAATATCGAATGAACTTGAAACGATCCCAAAATGTTCCCAAAAAGGTGCCTCGGAATTCCTAAAATTTTGATTTCTTTATATCTAAAACTCTATTTGATTTTTTAAAAATTTGACTTCATATTCTTATTTAGGAGGTCCAAGTTAGGGTGATAAGGGTCTAACCACCTCAATTTTAAACTGAAGAAATCAATTTATGAAATTTCTCATGGTATAATTTCTAGAGAGCTTTCTGCATCGCGAAAGTGTAGTTGGAGTTTCCGCATCGCCTCCACAATGCAGAGATGTGTATCTGGGCGGTCTTTTTTTAGCCTGCTCAATATTTTTCTAAGTTGGGCCCAAATTTCTCAAGCGTGTTTTTACTTATACTTAGAATTATTTTACTCTTATATCACTCTAAACATTTCCCAAAATCCATTCCCACACTTAAGTCTTATTTTACTCTCAAAAACCAAGTCTCAAAACCCTCATCCGAATTTAAGGATTCTCTTCAAGCTTCAAATCTTCATTGTCAACCTTCACCAAGGACTTCTCTAAAGCTAAGGTATGTGGTGTGCCTAAACCCTCTTTTTCATAATAATGCATGATTCAAAGTTGATTTTACATGTGGGTATCGAATATTGAGAAAATTTACTGCATAGTGATTTTTATACATGAAAGTATGGTTGTTTAAGTATATTTTGAGCTTTAAATCTTGGATCTAATGTTGGAATTGATGAGGGACTTTGATATGAATATCTTGGGGGTGTTGCAAGGTGTTGATTAAAGGTTTTACCACTGATTTTCCTACATGATTTCATCTTTAAATTGCATGCTCTTTTACCCCCATTACATACCCCCAAGGTGCTTGATAAAATGTCCCGTTATGGTTTCTTGAGGAATTGAAGGTCCAACGCATGAGATATGATATGAATGATGTTATAATCATGAAATGATCTTATGTATATGTTTATTCCTACATGAGATATTGCATTAGAGCCTATGATGAATCCTATATAAAGTGTTGCATAAACCATGCCCGATCTGGGAGGGGGGGAGGAGGAAGAGCTCGGGTAACCATGCGAGGGGTTTATACTTCGTCACTATAGATGTTTGGGGTGTGACGATCATCAACCATGCGAGGGGTTTATAATTCGTTACCATGGATGTTTGGGGTGTGACCATCATCACCCATGTGAGGGGTTTATACCTCGTCACCATGGATGACGAGGTGCGACCACCAACAACCATGCGAGGGGTTCATAGTTCATCACCATGGATGGCAGGGTGCGACCACCATCAATCACCAAGGGGTTTATACCTTAGATAGCTTGCTTGGTCTCATTCTTCACATATGATATTCTATATGAGCATGATATACTTAAGTATGATTTACATATGCATTGATCATACATGCCCATCTTGCTATAATATGCCTATTGTCTATCATTTTACATTTTGAATTATGATGCCTATCTCTTGTTGCATTGCATACCACACACTTAGTACATTCAAACGTACTAATGCATACTTTTGCCTACATGATATCACCATGTAAGGACCGATGCCCGAGTTGATCCTCCTCCTCCATGTGGTTAGACAATGCTACTCCAAGCTTGTGGTGAGTCCTCCATTTCGGGGATTTTAGTTATGTCTTTTCCCTATTATGTATGTATTGAGACACTACCTTATGTTATATTTGACTATGCGGGTGAGCCCGGTAACCTTGTCTTGGTCCCCGCTCTTTCTAAGTTTTAGAGGTGCATGTTGGACAAGGTATGTACTATATATGAGCTTGACTCTTGACTTTGACTTCGATGTTTATGAAAGTTTACCTTAGTCCCCTTTCCCTTACTTTAATTGAATATGTTTTTTTTATGCTTCCGAAACCAAGGATATTTGACAATATGTTAAGAGGCTTGTTTGGGGTCCCTTCGGGTTCCCCATTCGCCGTGTCACGTCTAGGCCGTAGGTTTGGGTCGTGACAAAACTTTACTCATATCCGTAGGCAAGTCCAACTCATATGCAACCTTACTAATTCTCCTCAAGATTCTATAGGGGCCCACAAACTTTGGGCTCAATTTCCCTTTTTTGCCAAACCAGACCATACCCTTCATGGCTGAGACTTTCAAGTATACTGAAACGCCCCAAAAATGTGCTTCAGAATGCTTATTATCATAATTTCCATATATCTCAATATTCGTGCATGATATCAAAAAGCCAACATCATATTCTCGATTACGGGGCAAAATTGAGTAGGAAATAGGTACAACTCGAATTTTATAAGACCTGTAACGAAAAATAATTTTCACTAATTTCTGAATTCTAGCGGGCATCCGTGCCCTGGCCACGATGCGCCAGGGGCGTGGATCATGTTATATGTTCCTTTGCGTTAGGTCCCCAGTATAAAAATTTCCTTAGTTTTTCTTATGCACCCAAGGGCATTGGAGTCATAGTCCCATGCCCACTAAAACGAAAAATCACGTATACTTAGCCATTTTTCAACTTTATATCACTCAAAACCCTCACAAAAACCTCTCCAAGACTTAGCCAAATATTTCATACCAAATTCAAGGATTTCAAGTTTAACGTTGGAACTCAAGGATCCATTTCAAGCTCTAAGTTTCCTTCAAGCTCATCTCAAGAAAACCTAAGTTTGAGGTATATGGGTTTAATCTATTGGGTCTTTTCACCCATGGAGCTCAATCTCCCTTTTTATGAAAATTGCATGATTTCAAATTGTATTACTTATAGTTACCTCTTATTATGAAACATGAACATGAATTATGTTGAGGTTTATTAAGTATTATTGTTTATGCATGAGTACCTATTTTTAGCATACACTATGAGTGATCTTTGTCTATTAAGACTATGCATGTTTTGAGCTATGAAACTATGATATATTATGAGTTTTGATGATGGATTTCTAGGTACCCTACATGAGGGTTTACTACATGTTGGTGGGTTGGTTTGTAAAGTTTTCTCATCTTATTTCACTCTCAAATTGCATGATTTTGAACTAATATGATGAAACCACCAAGTGTTTAATAAAATATCAAGTCAAGAATTCTAAAGTTATTGAAGATCTATTTCATGATTTATAAGTCAAGTGACTATATGTTGATTAAGGGCTTTCAAGTATGTATTGAATTCATGAAAACTATCTATGATTTTACAAGTTAAGACCTATATCAAGGATTTTTCACCTCTTGTAAGCCATTCATGTTAAAGCAAGGGTTCATGTATGACTAAGAAAGGGTTTATGTATGATTATGGTTATGTATGATTATGATCTACTCTCATGTTCAATTTAGGCTCACTTCTATAGGTCAAGCATGTTTCAATAGCTACTCATATCATGTTTCCATGTTTCTTACAACTTATATAAGTTATTATTATTTCAAGTATTCATGGAATTTGACTTAGCACCGATTGAGGCTTAAGATGGTGGCTCAACTCATGAGGTCCTTATATAAAGCCTTTTGTCTCTAAACTCTATGACACCATAGGATTATATTTATTACTCTTGCTATACTAGTGGATCTATCTAGTCATGTAATCATGTTTGGTTTTCCTTGGCAAGTAGACCACACCTACTCGGGGATTTCATTCTCGTCCACCTTACCGAGAGGGTGTCATGCCTTAGATTCCATGTTTTAGCTACTTGGTCTATGTTGGTTGAGGTCTCTTGCCACATTTGCTGAAATGACCCCAACACAGTGCCCGAAGATGTGCATTGGAAGTGCTTGGAATTATAATTTTCATATATCTCAAAATCCGTGCGTGATATCAAAAATTCGACTTCATATTCTTGTTTAAGGGGTCAAATTGAGTGGAAGATGGGTCTAAACTTGATTTAAAAGCAATCGATTAGCAATTTCAATTTTACAAAAATGCAAATTCCAGCAGGTTTCTGCGCCCCTGGCGCGACACGCCATGGGGCCACTGCTGTGTATTTTTTTGTCCAGTTTTGACTTTGGTCTAATACTTTTAAGTCTTGGGCCTAATCTCAACCATGAAAAGACCTATACTTAGCCATTTTTCACACTCATATCATTCAAAACATTCTCCAATATTCATTCAAATACTTAGCCAAATATTTTACTCTTAAACTCAAGTCTAAAAACTCATTCGGATCTAAGAATTTCCTCTCAAGCTTCAAGTCTCCATCTCCAATCTTCATCAAGTTCATCTCCAAAGCTAAGGTATGTGGGTTTCTTTCATGGGTTCCTTTCACCCATGATGCCAAGCTTCCTTTTACCCTAAATTGCATGATTCAAAGTTGATTTACAAATGGATCTTATTTTTTATGAAAATTTGCACACTATGTTGGGGTATATGAAATTGTGACTATTTTATTATGTTTTCTGCTATGAATCTAAGATCTAATGTGAGATTTGATGAAGAGTTTTGATGTATATTGCTTAAGGGTGTTACCAAGTATCTATTAATGGTCTTACATTGAATTTTCTAGAATGATAACATTCTGGAATTACATGATTTTACACTAACACTACATACCCTCTAAGGTTTGATAAAATGTCTTATTATGGGTTCTTGATGAATTGAAGGTCCAATGCATGTCTTATGAGTTGAATGACTATATGATGATGAAATGTTGATGAAATGATGATGAAATGAACGTATCTATATGGTTTTCTCTATATAGTATTGGAATGTGACCATGCTCTACTCGGGGGTTGCGTACTGGGTAAGCGTCTTAAGAGGTTCGTACCTTGATAACCATGTGAGGGGTTTATACCTTAATAACCATGTCGGGGGTTCGTACCTCGATCACCATGGGTGGTAGGGTGTGATGATCCACCAACCATGTCGAGGGCTTTATACCTTGGCAACTATGTCGGGGGGCTAATATTCTGATCACCATGGGTGGTAGGGTACGACGATCCACCAATGTCATAGTGGTCTCTTCTTACACATGTATTGTGCTCTTTGTAAGAATGTTTTGCATAAGCATTAATCATACATGCGATATTTCTATCATTCTACCTATTTAGAATTATTACATATTTTTCCTATAATACCTATCTATTGTTGCATTGCATCTTACATACTTAGTACATTTAAATGTACTAACACATACTCTATACCTATATGTAGGAATCAGAGCATTGCTTGATCATCCATCCTCCCCCTCCACATGGCTAGTACGATTGTTTGTGAAGCTTATTGGTGAGTCCTCCATTCCGGGGATGTTGCTTATGATCTCTTGCTATGTACTAATACTATCTTTCTTTTCTTTATGTATTGACTTTGAGGGTGAGCTCGTTGATTGTCATGACCCCCGCTCTTATCTATGTAGTATAGGTGTTGTTGGATATGTTATGCATCTATGTTATAAGCCTTGACTTTATTATTTTTGATTTCTAAGATATGAAAGTATTCACTTAGTCACGGTTATCCCGATTTATTATCTTTTGATAATTGTTTTATTGCTTCCGCAACCAAGGATGTGCAATGATGTTCTAGAGGCTTGCTTGGGGTTTCTTCGGGTTTTCCTCACGCCGTATCATGCCTAGGATCTAGGCTTGGGTCGTGAGAAACTTGGTATCAGAGCACTAGGTTTCTTTAGATCTTTAGAGTCCAACTCACCACGTCAGTTAGAGTCTGGTTTATGATTGTGTTGTGCACCACAACTATGAGCTAGAGGCTATGAGGCATTTATGAAATGTTTCCCTTCTTCTTACTCTACGTCGTGCTATAAAACTTGATGTAAGGTTTTTCCCCTAACAATTGTCCTTTGCTATGCTAGATCATGCCTGACAAGGGAGGGAGAAGAGCCTGTATACCCAAGGAGCAACTGGCTAAAGGAGAGCTTTGGGATCTCGGGTGAGAGAATTCACGAGGATGAATCCGCCATAATTCCATGGGTCAAAGGTAAGTGAGGACCCTCAAGATTCGTTGATGAGGTCTACAAGATTTTGTTTATAATGGGTGTGAGGTCAGAGGATAAGGTGGAGTTAGCAGCCTAACAACTCAAGGGGGTAGCTCAAATATGGAACAACCAATGAAAGTTACAGAAGGGACTCAACTATATGGTGCTTTCAGAGGAGCTCAAGGTAGCTTTCCTTAAGAGGTTCTTTCCTCTTGCACTTAGGGAAGCTAAGTTGGTGGAATTTACGAACTGGAGATGAGGGTATATGAGTGTGAGGGAGTATACCTCAAGTTCAACCAACTTTTGAAGTATGCTCCACGTTAGGTTGTTGACTCAAGATCTAGGATGAACAAATTTATGATGGGTGTTTCCGACTTGATTAGTGAGGAGTTCTGGTTCACTATGTTAATTAGTGACATGGACTTATCACGTTTGATGACCTATGCTGAGCTATTCCGAGCAAATTGAAGAGGAGAAATTAAGGAAGAGAAGGGCCCATGACGCCAAGAGAGCCTGTTTTGATGGAAAGTTCGAAAGCCGATGGGGAGCCAGTTCCACAAGGCCAAGGGTCTTCCCAAGAACCCAAGGTGTTGGTGTGGTAGTTCCTAATGATGTGTGTCCTAGGTGTGGTAAGGGTTATAAAGGCCCATGTTTGACAGTTTCAAAAATGCATGCTATGGTTATGGGGAAGTGGGTCACAAAAAGGTGGATTGCCCTCGAAATCACAACAAGGGCAAGGAGATTCATCTACAAGGTGCTAATGCGGTTCCTTTAGGAAGAGGTGGCCGACAAGATGATGCCCCATGGAACAATTGGTTTTATACTTTGCATGGGAGGCAAAGGGTTGACGAGGTCCTCTATATTGTTACTAGTATGTTAAAAATATTTGACTTTGATGTGTGTGCATTGATTGATCTGGATGCCACTCTTTATTTTGTTACCCCTTTTATTGCCAAAAAGTTCCATGTTGAGCCCGAATTATTGCATGAGTCATATAAGTTGTCTACACCTATTGATGCATCTATTATTGCTAGAAAGGTTTATAGAGATTGTACCATTTGCATTTTGCATATAGTATTGCCTTGTGATCTTGTTGATTGGACATGGTTGATTTTGATGTCATTCTTTGGATTAATTGATTGCATGCATGCTATGCTTCTATTGATTGTAGAACCTGTAGGGTCAAATTCAAATTCCCAAATGAACCCATCCTTGAGTGGGAGAGTTATGATATGGTGGTCAAGGGTTGGTTCATCTCTTTCATTAAGGCCCGTAAGTTGATCTCTAAGGGGTATCTTTACCATCTTGTGAGTGTTAGGGATGTGGAGTCCAAGGTCCTTCCCATAGAGTCAAATCCTGTTGTAAATGAGTTTCTTGATGTCTTCCCAAATGACCTTCCCAGTGTTCCTCCCAAAAGGGAAATAGATTTTGGTATAGATATCCTTCTCGATATTAACCCATTTCTATTTTCCCTTACTGTATCACCCCAGCGGAGTTGAAGGAGTTAAAGGAACAATTGAAGGACATGTTGGAAAAGAGATTTATTAGGCCTAGCCAATTACCTTGGGATGCATCGGTGTTGTTTCTGAAAAAGAATGATGGGCCCCTTAGAATGAGTATTGACTAACGACAACTTGATAGGGTCATCATCAAGAATAGGTATCCTCTTCCAAGGATTGACGATTTGTTTGACCAATTGCAAGGGGCTAGCCATTTCTCTAAGATTGATCTTCGGTCTGGGTATCATCTAGTGAAGGTAAGGGAGTGTGATATTCCCAAGACAACCTTCTGGACTAGATATGGGCATTATGAGTTTATTGTGATGTCTTTTGAGTTGTCCAATGCACTGGCCATTTTCATGGTCCTTATGAATAGGGTCTTCAAGCCCTACCTTGATTCATTTTTTGCGGCATTCTTGATGATATTCTGATCTATTCTCGTGGTGAGCAGGAGCATAGGGCTCATTTGAGGGTTTTATTGCAAAGATTGAAAGAGGGGAGGCTATATGCTAAATATGAAATTGTGAATTTTGGTTGAAGGAGGTTATAACACCCCACACCTTACCATACTAATACTATACAAATGAAATATGACATGGTTTGGTTAAACTAGTGCTAATTTTTAAAAGTGTTTGAATCTCGCGTTAATGGGCTATATGTGCGTCTAGCACTTAAGAGGGTCGGGTGTATGCATGTTTTGTGTCGAAGTGAGGAGATTACGACATTAATATGAAGTGAGAGAATTGAGGTGCTTGTAGGACTTAGGAAGCAAGTAGGTGAGTCAGCTACTTGCTTAGCTTAAAATTGCTAACTAAACGGAGACGAGACCCGGCGTCGAAATTGTCCAAGTTCGATTATGAATAAAGTCTGTGTTAAGGGTGTAACTTTGGTCCATATTTTAGCATCACAAATGGGCTAGTATGATCAGCCCAAGAAGTACAATAAAAAGGGCCCAAAGACATCCCAATACACTTAGTAAATTGGGCCCAAAACTAAGTGAAAGTTGGAAAGTAGGCAGCCCAAGTTCATCAAGTTGGTGCTCCAAAGAGGCCCAAATTTGAGGGATAAGCTGGTAGGTAAGTAGCTTGATATTGTGTGGTATAAGATGGTCAAAATTTCAAGAGAAGGTTGGCATAATATCTCTTTATAAAGAGCTCCAAAGCAGCTCCACAAGTAAGGTTCACTTGAGTTCAAAAAAAAAAAACAGTTTTGCTCTCCAAAGTTCCTCTCAACTTTTCTCAACTTTGTGAAGCAGCCAAACGACTCCTTTAGGGTTCTTAAGGGGCCCATAAACCTTTAAGACAAATGTAAGTAATTATAGTTGTGTATTTAGTATAGCTTCATCATGAAAAACAAGAGATAGATACTAGTTATGCTTGCTGAAATTATTGGACAGATTCTGTGCAGAAAATTGCTGCACTTTTTCCTTTTACTTTGGTGATTTCTCTATAGTTTTTAAGTTGTATTATCAGGAGAAATTGGTGTTCTTAACAAAGGCTGAGTTATAAACATCACCCTAAGGTTGCTGCCCTGATTTTGGTGTCACTTACCAAGCACGTTTTGCTGCGTTATCTTGCATAGAATGTTGATTGGAACTTGTGGGCTGTTGTATATAAGGCTATTAGCTCACGCCCTTCATAACTTCTTGAGTGCTGTTATAAGATTGTTTTGGGTCTGTTTATATGTGTAAATGTTGCTGGAACAGTTTGGTTAGAGTTGGAATAGGTTTGGAGTTGTCGACATTGAAAGGTAGCAAAGGAAGGTAACGTTATGCTATCTATTTTTAGATTGTGTGGAATTGTGATGTACTGTGCTTTGTGGGCTGTTGTAAAGCTGTTATGGACTTAAAATAGGCTGTACATGATGTGTACATGCTAATGTGTATTAGAAAATACGATTAGGGGCGGAAAGGTTAAAGGAATGCGCCCGAGTTTATAAACACCCGCTTGCTGCCCATGTATTATTTTCTTATGTGATTGGGATGCCAAGGTGTATTTATTGGCCATTAATTCTAGTTTTATTACCTACTATATTGTAGATAAGTATTTGGAGGAAGAGAAGGTTATATCGAGGTAGTAACGAGGTCATACAATGAGGTATGTAAGGTTATTCGATTTTGTATCATTTGACATGAAACATAAATCCTTCCTTGGCACATAAAGGCACTTATCAACTCTGACATAACTATTAACTGTGTCTTCATCCTTTGAAATGTTCATATGATTCCATACATAGTCACTTTCAAATCTGGTTACATACATGAATACCAAGATACATGTATTTCTTTTTGCCAAATAAAGTTCACGAGGTGTTCCATTTCATATGCATTTTGTTATTTATGTAACGTACTCTTTTTCCATTGTCATATTGTCTTGTATAATTATGTACATGTCACATGCTATATATACAGTAATACGGCTCCAATATTATGGCCACCAAAAGAATCATTGAAAGATAAAGTATATAGTTTACGGGTGTTACCCCGAGGGGGTTCATTGAGAACCTAGCATAGGGACGATCCCGATATAGTTTACGAGTGGTATCCCGAGGGGGTTCATTGAGAACCTAGCATAGGGACGATCCCAATACAGTTTCACCACTGATCAGTTGGTCATTTGTTTACAACTATGCACAGATTTTACTGTATATATTTTACAGTAAAGGTAAAGTGATATAAAGGACATAAAGTGCATGATTCCATAGTATAACTAAGGGTGGTCCCTTATCTTCTACAGATGCATAGTTTCATTTGAGTTGTTACTTTATATATAGTATATCCTACCTTATGTATGCAGTACATTATCTCATACTATCGTCCCTTACGGGGGACCTGCATTTCATGCTACAGGTACAGGTGCTATTAGATCTCTCCAGTAGGAGTATAGGACATCCAGTTGTGGTTACCAAGCTCCAGGTTGCTTCGGAGCTTTGCATGTCTAGATCTTATGTGTTTATTTTGTACAGATAGTTGAGGCGGGGCCTGTACCGACCCTTATCAGATGTTTTTCTTTATTTAGAGGCTTTGTAGACTATGTAAATTAAAGTGTGGTCAGGTCTAGTACTTTAAGTACCGTGGCTCCAACGACCTAGTCATATGCATTTCCTTTTGACAAGTTATCACTGTTTATCTGCTTAAAGGAATGTCAAAGGTAGAAATCTCTTATAATATGTATAGAAAACATATAGATATAGGTTGGTTCTCCCGAGCCTTATCGGCAACGGGTGCCAGTCTGCCCTAACGGGACTTGGGGCGTGACAGAGGTTGCCTTCCTAGGACATATGGTGTTGGGGGATGGCATTAAGGTGAATCCTAAGAAGATCGATGTGATTAAAAATTAGCCTAGACCATTGACCCTGTCGGACATTAGGAGTTTCTTGGGCTTAGCAGAGTATTATTAGAGATTTGTGTATGGGTTTTCTTCTATTGCTTCTCCCATGAATAAATTGACTCAAAAGAAGGCCAAGTTTGTGTGGATCAATGAGTGTGAGAGGAACTTCCAAACCTTAAAAGATAAGCTTGTGCCCACTCCTATGTTGTCACTATCAAAAGGGCTAGAGGGATTTTTTGTGTATTGTGATGCTTCTAGAGTTGGTTTGGGTTGTGTTCTAATGCAAAATGGTAAGGTGATACCTATGCTTCTAGGTAACTCAAGGTTCATGAAAAGAACTACCCTACCCATGATCTTGAACTAGCCTCCATGGTATTTGCATTAAAGGTTTGGCATTATTACTTGTATTGGGTGCATGTTGATGTGTTCATCGATCACAAGAGCCTCCAATATGTATTCACTCAAAAAGATCTTAACTTGAAACAAAGGAGATGGTTAGAACTTCTTAATTACCATGATATGAGTGTGCATTATCATCTGGGTAACGCTAATATGGTGGCGGATGCATTGAGTAGGACGTCTATGGGTAGCCTAGCTCATGTTGATAGTTGTGATAGGGAGGTGGCTAGGGTGGTCCATCATTTGCCTAGATGGGGAGTTAGATTGGGGGAATTAGATAATGGTGGTGTAGTTGTTGTTGATGGTTCTAAATTTTCGATGGTTGAGGAGGTGAAAGCTAAGTAAGATATTGATCCCTCGTTGGAACTGAGGCCTTGGTTGCTGATAGGAAAGTAGAGGTTTTCTCCCAAGGGGGAGATAGTGCACTTAGAGGTAGGTTGTGCGTGCCTTGTGTTGATGGCTTGAGAGAGAGAATTTTTTATGAGGATCATGTTTCTTCCTATTCTATTCACCCCGGTCCTACTAAAATGTATAGAGATTTTGAGAGGTGTATTGATGGGGAGGCAAGAAGAAAGATATTGCAAAATTTGTGTCCGGTTGCCATAGTTGTCAACAAGTCAACGCCGAACATCAAAGGCTGGGTGGCCTAACCCAAGACATAGAGGTTCTTACTCGAAATTGGGAAGAGATTAATATGGACTTTGTAGCTGGGTTGCCCAAGACTAGAAAGAGTTTTGATTCCATTTGGGTTGTAGTTAATAGAATGACGAAATCGGCTCACTTTCTACCTTTTTAGACCACATATGGGGCTGAAGAATATGCTAAGTTATACATCCATGACTTGGTGAGATTTCATAGGGTTCCTTTATCCATCATATCAGATCGTGGAGCTAAATTTACTTCACATTTTTGGAGATCTTTCCAAAGGGGCCTTGGTACAAAGGTTAAGCTTACTATGGCCTTCCACCCTCAAACGGATGGCCAAGTCGAAAGGACTATCCAAACACTTGAATACATGCTTAGGGCTTGTGTATTGGAGCTCAAGGGTAGTTGGAATGACCATCTTCCATTGATTGAGTCAGCCTACAACAACTACTATCATTCTAGCATTAGTATGGCTCCTTTTGAGGCTCTTTATGCTAGACATTATAGATCACCGGTTAGGTGGTTTAAAATTGGTGAGGTGGCTATGATGGGACTAGATTTGGTTATGGAGGCTCTTGAGAAGGTCATGATGATTAGAGAAAGGTTGAAGATGGCTCAAAGTCGCCAAAAGTCCTATGTCGATATATGAAGGAGGGATCTTGAATTCAAGGTGGGTGATTAGGTTTATATGAAGGTGTCACCCATGAAAGATGTGGTTCGATTTGGTAAGAAGGGCAAGTTGAGAACAAGACATGTGGCCCCTTACAGGGTAGTGAGGAGAATTGGTATGGTATATTATGAGTTGGATTTGCCTAGAGAAATGGAATTGATTAATCGGTATTTCATGTGTCTATGTTGAGAAATTGTGTGGGTGGTCCTAATGCTATTATGCCCTTTGAAGTTGTGGGTGTTGTGGAAGACAACTTGACTTATGAAAAGGTTCCGGTTCAGATTTTGGATAGGCAAGTGAAGAGATTGAAGAACAAGGATGTGGCTTCCGTTAAGGTCCTTTAGAGGAATCAACAAGTTCAAAGTGCTACTTAGGAGGCCGAAATAGACATGCAAAAGTGATATCCTTATCTTTTTCACTCCACAATAGCCTAAGTGTCACTCTAAGTCCCCTATGTTATTTCAAGTGTAAGTTCAACCCATGACGTATGCATACATTCATGTTTAAATTGGCAAGTTCATGATGATTTTACACTTATGATGAGATTTTTGAAGTGATGTTTAAATGCATTGTTGCATCCTTATGTGGGCTGAAATTGTCATTTTTGTGTCTCTCGTATACGTTTCTTTGACATTCGGGGATGAATGTTCCTAAGGGAGAGTATTGAAACGACCCCAAAAAGTACCCAAAAATGTGCCTCAAAAGTGCCTGAAATTGTAATTTTTATATATCTCAAAATCCGTGCATATTCTTGTTCAGGGAGTTAAATTGAGTGGAGAATAGGTCTAACGCTAATTTAAGAGAAATCAATTAGCAATTTTGATTTTCCAAAAATGCAAATTCTAGTGATGCCCCTCTGTGTATTTTTTTTGTCCAGTTTTGACTTCGGTTCAAGACTTTTAAGTCTTGGGTCTTGTTGTTCCCAAGCGTAAAAATACCTATAATTAGCCATTTTCACCCCCATATCATTCAAAACATTCCCCAATATTTATTCAAATACTTAGCCAAATATTTTACTCCTTAATTCAAGTCTCAAAACTCATCTGGATCTAAGGATTTCCTCTCAAGCTCTAAGTCTCCATCTCCATTGTTCATCAAGTTTATTTTCAAAGCTAAGGTATGTGGGTTTCTTTCATGGGTTCTTTTCACCCGTGATGCCAAGCTTCCTTTTACCCTACATTAAATGATTCAAAGTTGATTTACAAATGAGTCTTATTTATTATGAAAAATCATTGCACAGTATGTTGGGGTCTATGAATTTGTGACTATTTTACTATGTTTTGGACTATGAATCTAAGATCTAATGTGACATTTGATGAAGGGTTTTGATGTATATTTCTTGAGGGTGTTACCAAGTATCTATTAATGGTTTTACATTGAATTTTCTAGCATGATAATACTCTTGAATTGCATAGTTTTACACTAGCACTACACACCCTCTAAGCGTTTGATAAAATGTCTGGTTATGGGTTCTTGAGGAATTGAAGGTCCAATGCATGTGTTATGAGTTGAATGACTATATGATGATGAAAAGTTGATGAAATGAACGTAAGTATATGGTATTCTCTATATATTGTTGGAATGTGACCATGCCCTACTCGGGGTTGCGTAATGGGTAACCGTGTTAAGGGGTTCGTACCTTGATAACCGTATCGAGAGGTTTGTACCTTGATAACTATGCCAGGGGTTTTGTACCTTGGTCACCACGAGTGGTAGGGTGTGATGATCCACTAACCATATCAGAGGGTTTTTACCTTGGCGACCATGTTGGGGGGTTTGTACTCTGGTCACCACAGGTGGTAGGGTGCGATGATCCACCAATCAATTGAAGGGGTTTGTACCTCAATCACCAAAGGTGGAAGAGTTCGACGATCCACCAATATGACAGTGGTCTCTTCTTATACATGTATTATGCTCTATATAAGCATCTTTTACGTAAGTATTAATCATACATGCCGTCTTGTTATTATGCTACCTACTGAGAATTATTATGCATTTTTGCCTATGATGCCTATCTATTGTTACATTGCATCCTACATACCTAGTATATTCAAAAGTACTAACGCATACTCTATTCTTACATGATGTCACCAAGTAGGAACCGGAGCACCGCTTGATCATCCTCCCCCTCAATGTGGCTAGTACGATTGTTTCTCAAGCTTGTTGCTGCGTCCTCCATTCCGGAGATATTGCTTATGATCTCTTGCTATGTACGAAGACTATCTTTCTTTTGTTTATGTATTGACTATGAGGATGAGACCGGTTGCTTATCTTGGTCCCTGCTCTTATCTATGTAGTAGAGGTGTTGTTGGGCATGTCATGTATCTATGTTATGAGCCTTGACTCGATTGTTTTTTATGTCTAAGATATGAAAGTGTTCCCTAAGTCCTAGTTATCCCAATTTGTTCTCTCTCGATGCTTGTTTTATTGCTTCAGCGACCAAGGATGTGTAATGATATTCTAAGAGGTTTGCTTAGGGTCCTTCTGAGTTTCCCTCGCACTGTGTCATGTCCAGACCCTAGGCTTGGGTCATGACATATATGTATACTATATATATTATGCAACATGAATGATTTAAAATTATGTTTTATTATGAGCATTGATCATGTATGCCATATTGAGATTAATATCTATTGCTTATGATAATGCATTTTATCTTTATTGGCTTATGTCTTGTTGCATTGCATCTCGCATAGTTAGTACATTCAAACGTACTAACGAGTACTCTATGCCTACATGATATTACCATGTAGGGATCGGAGCTCTATTTGATCATCCGCTACGTGGCTACTACGATCCTTTAAAGTAAGCATTGGTGAACTCTCAAGTCCAAGAACACTATCTATATTACTCTTGCTATTTTGAGACTTCTTTATGTTGAACACTTGTTACTATGAAGGTGAGCCGAAAAGTGTCTTGGCCCACAGTCCTTTCCATGTTAGAGATGTTATTGGATATTATGATGTATTTATGCTATGAGCTTGACTCTTTATGCTTTTATAAATATCAAGATTTCCCTTAGTCATGTTTTCCTTTTTTATTATATCTCTTGTTGTTCTTTACTTTGCTTCCACGATAATGGATATGTGATTGATATGCTACTAGGTTTGTTTGGGCCCCTTCGGGTTTCCATTTTTCGTGTCACATCTAAGCCCTAGGCTTGGGTCATGATAAACTTGGTATCAGAGCACTAGATTGTTAATGGTCCTCGGAATCCAATACACTGCGTCGACTAGAGTTTTATTCATGGTTGTGAAGTATGCTACAAATATGAATGGAAGGCTATGAGGCGATTTAGGAAATACTTCAATTCTTCATGGTCTATATCATGCTTTAGATGTAAGTGTAAGGCTTTTCCCCTAACGAATGTTTTTTGCTCTTCTAGATCATGCCAATTCTAAGAGGGAGACAAAGGATAGCCTGCACACCCGAGGAGCAACTGGCCCCTCCCGCTCCTCAAGGTAGAGGGGTACTCCAAGATGATTCTCGAGATGCTATTACAATGTTGGCTCATACTATGACCAACCAAATTAAACAAGGGGCCCAAGCCCCTCATGCTCCCACTCTGGCTTCTAAGGTGAGAGATTTCATAAGAATGAACACATTGGAGTTCCATCGATCTAAGACGGATGAGGACCCCAAGATTTCATAGACAAGGTGTATAAGGTGCTTTCCATCATGGGGGTCAATTCGGAGGAAAAGGCGGAGTTGACAGCCTACCAACGCAAAAGGGTGGCTCAAATTTTGTTTACACAATGGAAGTTGGAGAAGGGGAATGATAATGCTATCCTTTGGGAAGAATTTAAAGCCATATTCCTAAACCGGTTCTTTCCTATTGAGCTAAGCGAGGCTAAAATGATGAAGTTTTTTAACCTTAAGTAAGGTTCCATGAGAGTGAGGGAGTACACTCTCAAATTCAACAAGAAATCTAAGTATGCTCCACAATTGGTTGCCGAACCTAGCTCAAGGATGAACAAATTTGTTTCGGGAGTGTTCAACTTGATTAATGAGGAGTGTTATACCACCATGCTAGTAGGAGATATAGACTTGTCTCGTCTCATGAACTATGTCGAGCAACTAGAGGGAGAAAAGCTTAGAAAATGAAGAAGTGGTGAGTCCAAGAGGGATCATTTTGAAGGTGGTTTCCAAGGTTTTAAGGGCAGCCAGTTTCCTCAAGGCCACAAATTCCAAGGCCAAGGGTCATCCAATACTCCTAATAAGAGGTTTGCCAATGATAGGGTGACCAACCAAAGATTCCAAAGGGGTAATGGAGGAATGACAAATCCTAGATGCCCAAGGTGTGGAAAGAATCATAGTGGTCCATGTTTGAGGAATTATAATGCTTGGTTTGGTTGTGGTGAAATGGGTCACAAAGCTATTGATTGTCCTCATGCTCAAAAAAAAGGTAGAGATGGTCGTCCACAAGGCTGCAAATGTTGGTACAAAGGCTAACGAAAGTCAACAAGGGGTAGTCCTAGGCAAAATAAATTCTAGGATCTTCAAGGGAGATAAAGGGTGGATGAGGTGCCCAATGTTATCACTGGTATGTTAAAGGTTCTTGATTTTGATGTGTATGCATTGATAGACCCGGGTGCCACTCTTTCTTTTATTACTTCTTTTGTTGCCAAAAAGCTTCATGTTAGCCCCGAATTGTTGTGTGAACCTTATGAACTGCCAACTCCCATTGGTGAGTCCATTATTGCTAGAAGAATCTATAGAAATTGTTTTGTGTTCATATTGCATAAAGTCTTTCCTTGTGATTTTGTTGAATTAGATATGGTGGATTTTGATGTTATTCTGAGGATGGATTAGTTGCATGCATATTATGCTTCTATTGACTGTAGAACCTGTAGGGTCAAATTCCAATTCCCTAATGAGCCCGTCCTTGAGTGGGAAATTCGAGTTGTGGTGGTCAAGGGTAGTTTTCATTTTGTAATGACCCCCAAAATGTGCCCCAAAACATGCCTCGGAATGCCCAAATTTTTAATTTTCATATATCTCAAAATTCATTTGTTATTTAGATATTTCGACTTTGGATTCTTGTTTAGGGGTTCCAAATTAGGGGTAGATGGGTCTAACCTGATTTAAGAGCAAAGATTTAGCAATCACGAAATTTCATGAACGCGATTTTCAGAGAGAATCCGCGTCACAGAAACAAAATGGGCATTGTTTTTTGTAGTTCATCCAAAATATTCTAAGTGTTGGGCCCAAGTTTTTAGAAATGTGTTTTTATCTATACTTACCCAAATTTCACCCTTATATCACTGTAAACATTTTCCAATACTTTCGAAAACACTTAGTCATATTTTCACTCCCAAAACTGAAGTTCGAAACCCTCATCCCAAGCTAAGGTTTCCTTCAAGGTTCTTCTTCAAGCTTCAAGTTTCCATCTCCAATCTTCACCAAGTTCATCTCTAAGCTAAGGTATGTAAGTTTTAGCCATTGGGTTCTTCTACCCATGATGCCCTAACCTCCTTTTTACTAATATTGCATGATTTAAAGTTGATTTTACTTATGAGTCTTGTGTATTAAGAAATTTACTGCATAGTGATTTGAGTTCATGAAAGTATGGTTGTTTTAGTATGTTTTGAGCCCTAAATCTTGGATATAATGTTAGTTTTGATGAGGGGTTCTAATGTGAATGTTTTAGGGTGTTGCAAGGAATTGATTCATGGTATTGCAACATATTTTCTTTCATGATTTCACCTCTAAATTGCATGGCTTTTTACCCTATTACACACCTCAAGTATTTGATAAAATGTCCAACAAGGGTTTCTTATAAAAATGAAGGTCCAAAGCATGAGATATGATATGATTGATTATATGATGATGAAATGATCTTATGTGTATGATGTACTCTATATAAACTGTTGTATTAGACCATACCCAATCCAGAGGGAGAAGAGCCCGGGTAACCATGTTGGGGATTTGTACTCATCAACCATGTGAGGGATTTATATTTCGTTACCGTATTGATAAGGTGTGATTATCATCAATTGTGTGAAGGGTTTATACCCCATAACGACCAAGGGGTTTATATCTTAAAGAGCTAGTCTCTTTTACACATATGATATCCTATATGAGCATGAGCAACTTAAGCATGTTTTACTCAAGCATTGATCATACATGACATATTGTTATATTATGCCTATTGCTTAATGTTATGCATTTTGATTACGATGCCTGTCTATTATTGCATTGCACCCTACATACTTAGTACATTCAAACGTACTAACACTTACTCTTTCCTACATGATATCACCATGTAGAAATCGGAAGCCAAGTTGACCATCCTCCTCCACGTGGCTAGTTCAGTGCTACTCAAGCTAGTTGGTGAGTCCTCCATTTCGGGGACCTTGATCTATGTTTTTCCTTGATTTGTATTGAGACACTCTACTTTATGTGCTATTTTTGAATATGAGGGTGAGCCCGGTTACTTTGTCTTGGCCCCCGCTCTTATCTATATATTTAGAAGTGTTTGTTGGATAAGTTATGTATTTATGTTATGAGTTTTGACTCCTTGTCTCTTGATGATGATGTTTTGCGAGCTATCCCTTATCCCCTTCGCCCCTTATCCTTATTTTATGTCTTGACATGCTTCTGTGACCAATGATATATAATGGCAAGTTAAGAGGCTTGATTGGGGTCCCTTCGGGTTCCCCATTTGCCGTGTCACGTCTAGGCCCTAAGCTTGGGTTGTGACAAAGTTGGTATCAGAGCACTAGGTTGATAGATCCTCGAAGTACAACACACCGTATCGATTAGAGTCCTATTCATGGTTATGAAGTGTGCCATGACTATGAATAGGAGGCTATGAGGCATTTTAGGAAATATTTTCCTTCTTCATGTTCTAAGTCGTGCTATAGAGTTATGGTAAGTCCCCCCCCTCCCCAATGATTGTTCTTTGCTATGCTAGATCGTATCAAACACTAGAGGAAGACGGGCCCAAACTCCCAACGAGCTACTTACCAATGTTGAGCTCCGGGATGCTCTTACTATGCTTTTCCTAGTGGTGGCCAACCAAGTCCAACAAGGGGCCCAAGCCCCTCATGCTACTACCCGGGGAGCTGGGTAAGAGTTTTCATGAGGATGAATCATCCAATTTTTCATAGGAAAAAGTTGGATGAGGATCCACAATAGTTCATTGATGAGGTCTACAAAATCTTAAATATCATGGGTATTGGGCCAAATGAAAAAGGTGGAGTTGGCGCCGTACCCACTCAAAGGGGTAACCCGAATTTGGTATGAGCAATGGGTGGGTGAGAAGGGAAATAGTTATGTGGTACTTTGGGAAGAATTCAAATTAGCTTTCCTTAATCGGTTATTCCCTCTTGAGCTTAGGGAAGCAATGTTAGTAGAGTTTATAAACTTGAAATAAGGTGCTATAAGTGTGAGGGAGTGTGCCCTCAATTTTAATCAACTTTCAAAGTATTTTTCTCACTTGGTGGCCGATCCTAGATCTGGGATGAATAAGTTTGTGATTTTCGACTTGGTTAGTGAAGAATGCTGGTCCGCCATGCTAACTAGTGACTTGAACTTGTCTCGGTTGATGACCTACGTCGAGCAAACGGAGGAAGAAAAGATGAGAAAGAGAAGGGGCCATGAGGCCAAGAGAGCCCATCATGGGAGTAAGTTCCATAGGGGTGTCCGATTCCATCAAGGCCAAGGGCTTCCTCATGCTACTAATAGGGGGTTTGCCAATAACTTCCCTACGCCTCAAGGTTTTGGTGGGGCGGCTCCTATTGATGTGTGCCCTAAATGTCGAAGGACCTATGGAGGCCTATGTTTGAAGGGTTCTAATGCATTCTATGAATATGGAGAGCTTGGTCACAAGAAGGTAGATTGTCCAAGAAATCGTGGAAAGGTCTGGGGTGCTAATATGATCCCATTGAGGAGAGGTGGTCCTCAAGGTGGTGCCCCAAGGAACAATCAATTTAATGCTCTATATGGAAGGCAATGGGTTGGTGAGGTCCCCGATGTTGTTACCGGTATGTTGAAAAGCTTTAATTTTGATGTGTATGCTCTGATTGATCCGAGTGCCACTCTTTCCTTTGTTACCCCTCTCATTCCTAAAAAGTTCCATGTTGTCTCCGAGTTGTTGCATGAGTCATATGAGGTGTCCACTCCTATTGGTGCCTTTATTGTTGCTACGAAAGTTTATAGGAATTATTCTATTTTGCATTTTGCATAACTTGTTTCCTTTTGATCTTATTGAATTAGACATGGTAGACTTTGATGTCATTATTGGGATAGATTGGTTGTGTGCCTACTATGCTTCTATTTATTGTAGAACCCGTAGGTACAAGTTTCAATTTCCTAATGAACCCATCCTTGAATGGGAAAGTCAAGATGTGGTTGTCAAGGGTAGATTCATTTCATGCATTAAATCCCATAGGTTGATCTCTAAGGGGTGTTTGTATCATCTTGTGAGGGTTAAAGATGAGGAGTCCAAAGTCCCTTCCATCGAGTCGGTCCCCATTGTAAATGAGTTTATTGATGTTTTCCCGAATGACCTTTCCGGTGTCCTTCTCGAGAGGGAGATAGATTTTGGCGTTGTTCTCCTTCCCGATACTCAACCTATCTCCATTCCCCTTACTGTACGGCCCGATATAGTTGAAGGAGTTAAAGAAGCAATTGAAAGAGTTTTGGAGAAAGGATTTATTAGACCTAGCCAATTACCTTGGGGTGCACTGGTGCTTTTTGTAAAGAAGAAAGATGGGTCACTTAGAATGTGCATTGACCACTGACAACTCAATAGGGTCACTGTGAAGAATAGGTATCCTCATCCAAGAATTGATGATTCCTTTGACCAATTGGAAGGGGCTACTTTTCTTCTCTAAGATTGACCTTCTGTTCGAGTACCATCAAGTGAGTGTGAGGGAGTGTGATATCCCTAAGACGACCTTCCAGACTAGATATAGGCACTATGAGTTTGTTGTGATGTCTTTTAGGTTGACTAATGCACTGGCTGTCTTCATAGACCTAATGAAGAGGGTCTTTAAACCTTACCTTGATTTCTTTGTTGTGGTCTTCATTGATGATATTTTGATCTATTCACATAGAAGAGAGGAGCATATAGGTCATTTGAGGATTGTGTTGCAAAGATTGAGGGAGGAGAAATTGTATGTCAAATATGAAAATTGTGTGTTTTGGTTGAAAGAGGTTGCATTCTTGGGTCATGTGGTGTCGGGGGATGATATTAAGGTGGATCCTAAGAAGATCGATGTGATTAGAAATTAGCCTAGACCATTGACCCCATTGGATATTAGGAGTTTCTTGGGCCTTGTGGGTTACGGTAGAAGGTTTGTGGATGGGTTATCCTCCATTGCTTCCCATATGAAAAAATTGACTCAAAAGAAGGTTAAGTTTGTATGGACCGATGAATGTGAGAGAAGCTTCCAAACATCGAAAGATAGGCTTGTGTCCACTCCTATATTGTCACGAGCTTAAACGTTTTGGTGTGTATTGCGACACATCTAGAGTTGGTTTGGATTGTGTGCTAGCACAAAATAGTAAGGTCACAGCCTATGCTTCTAGACAACTCAAAGTGCATGAAAGGAATTACCCTACCCATGATCCGGAGTTAGCCGCTATTGTGTTTGCATTATAGATTTGGCGTCATTATTTGTATGGGGTGCATGTAGATGTCTTCACCGATCATAAGAGCCTCCAATATGTCTTCACTCAAAAAGATCTCAACTTGAGACAAAGAAGGTGGCTAGAACTTCTCAAAATTATGACATCAGTGTGCACTATCATCCGGATAAGGCAAATGTGGTGGCGGATGCTTTGAGTTGGGTGTCCATGGGTAGCCTAGCTTATGTGGATGGTGGTTATAGGGAGATGGCTAAAGAGGTGCATAGATTGGAATTGACTATGGAGATGAATATGGTTCATCCAGTCTTCCATGTGTCCATGTTGAGAAAATTTGTGGGTGACCCAAGTTCTATAGTGCCCTTGGATGTTACGAGTGTTGTGGAAGATAATTTGACCTATGAGGAGCTCCCGGTGGAGATTTTGGATACGCAAGTGAATAGGTTGAGAAACAAAGATGTAGCTTCCATCAAAGTCCTTTGGATGAATCAACAAGTGGAAAGTACCACATAGAAATATGAGGTGGACACGAAAGAGCAATACCCATATCTCTTCCACTCTACTCAAGCCGAAGGTACTAATCTAAGTTCCCTGCATGATTTCAAGTCTTAAGTTTTAGCCCTTATGTTATTTTGCATGCATTAATGTTCATGGTGATAAGTTTATGGTGATTTTTGACATTCATGTTGAGATTTTTGAAAATGATGTTTAAGTACAATTGTTACATTCATGTCAGACTAAAATCTTCATGATTAATTCTCTCATGCATGTTTCTTTGACATTCGGGCACGTATGTTCCCAAGGGGGAGATATTGCAACACCCCAAAAATGTGCTCCGGAATGCCCATTATCATAATTTCCGTCTATCTCAAAATTTGTGCATGATATCGAAAATCTGACTTCATATTCTCGATTAGGAGGCAAAATTAGATAGGAAATAGGCATAACCTAGATTTTAGAGGGCCTGTAGTGAAAAATAATTTTTTCTAATTCCGGAATTCCAGAGAGCATCCGTGCCCTGGCCACAACACACCATGGGCGCGGATCAGTGTTATTTGTTCCTTTGTGTTGGATCTGCGTCGCGGATCAAACATGGACCTGTACAAAAATTTTCTTAATTTTTCTTATGCGCCCAAGGGCATTGGGGTCATAGCCTCATGCCCACTAAAACGTAAAATCATATATACTTAGTCATTTTTCAACTCTATATCACTCAAAACCCTCACAAAAATCTCTCTGAGACTTAACCAAATATCTCATACCAAAATCAAGGATTTAAATCTTAACTTTGAAACTCAAGGATTCACTTCAAGCTCTAAGTTTCCTTCAACCTCATCTCAAGAAAATCCAAGTTTGAGGTATGTGGGTTTCATCCATTGGGTCCTTTCACCCATGGAGCTCAATCTCCCTTTTTATAAAAATTTCATGATTTCAAGTTGTATTACTTATGAGTACCTCTTATCATGAAATATGAGCATGAATTGTGTTGCGGTTTTATCAAGTATTCGATTATACATGAGTATCTATTTTAAGCTTACACTATGACTGATCTTTGTCTATTGAGACTATGCATATTTTGAGATATGAAACTATGATCTATTATGAGTTTTTGATGATTGATTTCTAGGTACCCTACATGAGGGTTTTACTACATGTTGGTGGGTTGATCTGCTTTAAGTTTTCTCATCTTATTTCACTCTCAAATTGCATGATTTCGAACTAGAATCATGAACCCACCAAGTTTTTGATAAAATGTCAACTCAAGAATTCTCAAGTTATTGATGATCTGTTTTATGATTTACAAGTCAAGTGACTATATGATGATTAAGGGCTTTCAAGTATGTATTGAATTCATGAAAATTATCCATGATTTTACAAGTTACAAGGTAAGCGCTATTTCAAGATCTTTTTACCTCTTGTGAGCCATTTATATTCAAGAAAAGGTTACTCCCATGTTCAAGTTAGGCTCACTAGTAGAGGTCAAGCATATTTCGAGATGAAACGACCCCAAAAAGTACCCAAAAACATGCCTCGGAATGCCCAAAACTTTGATTTCTTTATATATAAAAATTCATTTGGTTTTTCAAAAATGCAACTTGATATTCTTTTTCAGGGGGTCCAAATTAGGGTGGCAAGAGTCTAACCTCGATTTTAAAGTGAAGAAATCGATTTATGAAATTGGACGTGGTGCAATTTCCAGAGAGCTTTCCACGTCGCGGAGTAGTGTAATTGGAGTTTCTACGTCGCCTCTGTGATGCGGAGATGTGTATCTGGGTGCTATTTTTTTTTAGCCTGCTCAATATTTTTTCTAAGTATTGGGCCCAAATTTCCCAAGCGTGTTTTCACTTAAACTTAGTATATTTTATTCTTATATCACTCTAAACATTTCCCAAAACCCATTCCGCCACTTAGTCTAATTTTACTCTCAAAAACCATGTCCCAAAACCCTCATCCGTATTTAAGGATTCTCTTCAAGCTTCAAGTCTCTATTGTCAACCTTCACCAAGAACTTCTACAAAGCTAAGGTATGTAGTGTTGAACTATTGGGTCCTTTCACCTATGGTGCCTAAACCCTCTTTTACTTAATGTTGCATGATTTAAAGTTGATTTTACATGTGGGTCTTGAATATTGAGAAATTTACTGCATGGTGATTTTAATAGATGAAAGTATGGTTGTTTAGCAAGTTTTGAGCTTCAAATCTTGGATCTAATGTTGGATTTAATGAGGGCTTTTGATATGAATGTCTGGAGGGTGTTGCAAGGTGTTGATTAAAGGTTTTACCACTGATTTTCTGCATGATTTCATAATTGCATGCTCTTTTACCTTCATTACACACCTCCAAGGTGTTTGATAAAATTTTCGGTTATGGTTTCTTGAGGAATTGAAGGTCCAAAGCATGAGATATGATGTGAATGATGTTATGATGATTATATGATAATGAAATGAGCTTATAAAAATGATTATTCCTATATGAGGTATTGCATTGAGCTTATGATGAATCCTATATAAAGTGTTGCATAGACTATACCCAACCAGGGGGAAAAGAGTCAGTCAACCGGATGGGGGTTCATACTCATTCACTAGGGTGATGGGTGCGATCATCACCAACCTACCGAGGGGTTTGTACCTAGGAGAGCTAGCTTGGTCTCATCGTTCACATATGATTTTCTATTTGAGCATGATATACTTAA
Organism: Solanum clarkiae; assembly: GCA_011800125.2. NCBI lineage: Eukaryota > Viridiplantae > Streptophyta > Magnoliopsida > Solanales > Solanaceae > Solanum > Solanum clarkiae. Next base: position 45,621 of record JAABOM020060952.1, read on the forward strand.
GTATGATTTACTTATGCATTGATCATACATGTCATATTGCTATATTATGTCTATTGCCTATCTTCTTGCATTTTGGATTGTGATAATTATCTATTGTTGCATTGCAACCCACATACTTTGCACATTCAAACGTACTGATACATACTCTTGTCTACATGACATCACCATGTAGGAATCAGTGCCCGAGTTGATCATCCTCCTCCTCCACGTGGTTAGACGGTGCTTCTCCAAGTTTGTGGTGAGTTCTCCATTTCGGAGACTTTGGTTGTGACTTTTCCCTATTATCTATGTATTGAGACACTACCTTATGAGTATATTTGACTATGAGGGTGAGCCCGGTTACCTTGTCTTAGCCCCAAAGATTCACTATTTTTTGGCTTCGGGGTATGATGGAATAAAGCAAAATGACTCTTTAAACTGTCTGCGCTTCTTTCAATTGTGAAGTAGCAGTTAGT